>JACXGJ010001222.1:0-10118 GCA_016801105.1 Esox niger
GGGAGTAGGGGAGTAGTGTAGAGGGTAGGGGTAGGGAGTAGGGGAGTAGTGTAGAGGGTAGGGGGAGTAGGGGAGTAGTGTAGAGGGTAGAGTTAGGGAGTAGGGGAGTAGTGTAGAGGGTAGGGGGAGTAGGGGAGTAGTGTAGGGAGTAGGGGAGTAGTGTAGGGAGTAGGGGAGTAGTGTAGAGGGTAGGGGTAGGGAGTTGGGGAGTAGGGTAGAGGGTAGGGGGAGTAGGGTAGGCGATTGAAACGCTCTCCAATTAACCTGCCAAGACAATAAAAAAACCTAAATTGGGGCAAAACACGGCTTCTAGAATCTTAACTAGAGCAAGAAAATGAGATCACATTATTCCGGTATCAGCCTCTTTACACCAGCTGCCTATTAAGACTAGGGCTGATTTTAAGGTTTTAATGGAACCAACAAAGGGTTACATGGACTTGCTCCTACTTACCTCTCTGATATGGTCCAGACATACATACCTACACGTACGCTAAGATCACAAGTTGCAGGCATCATTTTACCTAGCATTTCAAAACAAACAGCCGATGGCAGGGCTTTCTCCCACAGGTGTCCACCACTGTAGAAGGATCTGCCAATTAAGGTGAGATGCTGAAGACTCATCTCTTCTGCAAGGTCTATGATTATATGTAGTCTGGCTCAGGGGCCTGAAGGTGAACGGAAAAGCACTGGATATACAAGCCACCCTTACTGTCATTGCCTGACGGGTTCTCATCCCCACTGGGTTGTCCTCGTTCCAATGCCATTCGCAGGCAGAGTCCATGGCTTACACCTGTTGCCCCTTCCCGTCCTCTTGCAGTGGGAGTGGAGTCCGTGGGCATACTCCACCGTGTTTCCGGGTGGTTGCGGTCGGTTGGTGTCCCTTTTGGTCCGATGCTTGGCAAAGTAGTTAGTGCTGGCGGTGGAGATTATGGGCTGGGGTGGTTCCACCTGGTCTGCGTTTCTGAGGCCGGTTGGATTTGCTGCCACATTCTCTAAAACAATGTTGAAGGCAGCTTTTGGTAGAGATATTAACCTTCAAACTTGAGACATCTGTGGCAGTGTGTTGTTACAGATCTGCATGTTTTCTAGTGGCCTTTTATTGTCCTCAGCAGAAGGTGTACCTGTGTAATGATCATCTGAGAGACTTTCGTGACAAAGGACAAATGCTCTCATTAAACACATTTGTGCAATCTAAGAGAAATGGACTCTTCCTGCTTAAGGAAACAAATGCTGGGATCTTTATTTTCCATTCATAAAACAAATCACGGTAACATGCGGCAGTTGAGATGGATTGCTAACCACAGTAGTTCATTTTTCAGGAACTCTTGTTAATCTCAAGGACGTTGTTGTAGGGTGAAGGTGACCTTATACTTCCTACAGCAGATTTCCCGTACACCCTTCCTTCTGTACCCTTGTTTATTGCCCCTGTCCTTCACTCTCCTTGCTCATCCACACAACTGAAAGCAGTTGTATTGTATGTGTGTGGTATGTTGCATCATCATGGGATTGATTCACACTCTAAATTTGAGAATTCCCTTTCTCCCAACCTCTCTCTCTTATTTTTTTCTTCCTCGCTTACCATTTCTCATCTTCTCTTCGAGATGGGATTCAGAAAGTGATTCTCCTCTCTTCCTTCGAAATCTCTTGATCACCAAAATGTTTTGCTAGGCTGCTTCGCCGGTGTCCTGGAGGAAGAAAAGAGAGGGAGAGAGAAAGTGAGGGAGAGGAGGAGCGTTAGAAAGAGAGAGGGAGAGGGGGGATAGGAAACTGTGGAGTAGGATGGAGTGAAGGCTTTATCAGTGAGTGCCCTGAGGTATGTGGGCACAGAGCTGAAGCCAGAGAGATTAGGGGAAAAATGCAGCACATGGCAGTAAGGGGCTTACGCCACGGCTTGTATTAGTTCAGGTGAAAAGAGTATTGCTTTTACATAAAACTGGACAAATCCACCCACAATGCATTTCCAGTTGGGCCACAATGGGGGCCACTATCTGAGGACTTCACCTCTGCACCCCAGGGTTCGCCAAAGCCCCGTCTATCTAAATAGGAGAGGAGAGAGAGTTGAGGCATAGAGGGGAGCGGGTATGTGCCAGGGATGGGTACGAGGGGGTGAGACTGTGACCTTAACTCAGGGATCGAGGGTCAGTACTGCACAGGGGAGGAAGAGGAGGATGAAGGGGCCAAGGGATGAATGCGAAAAAGGTGTGAGGAAGCGCGAGATGGAATACGGAGGCCGGATGAAAGGAAAGAAAGATTGAGGAGAAAAGGAAAGGAGGGGTGAAAAGAAATCCAGAGATGAAAGAGCACAAGAATTGGGAGAAATTAAAAGCATGAGAGGGTGAACAAGAGAGAATGATGGGGAAAGGGGGCGCGAAATAGTCAATATTCCCCGATAGAGTATACCTAGCTAAATGTGTCTCTTAGCAAAATAACTGCTCCATTGTACTTTGACTTTGATCTCAATCTCTCCCTGTGGTGCAATCAGAAGTCAAGTTGTGGTAGTTTTCATCTTTAGAATACAGTCTAGGGAGCTTGGCCTATAGGCTTCTTTATCTCCTACCTGTCTTGTACCTTAAGCCAAAGTAACAATGGATCCTAACATTCCATTACACTCTTTCAGTGTTCCGTCATCCTTTCAGATATCCAAATCTCCTCTGACACCCCTTCTATTCTCCCCATTATGACAGAACAATACTGTTAAAAAAGCCAAGTTGGTCAAAAGGAGGCCAGATCTGTGACTAACGCTTAACATCAATTTGTGACACGATTAATCAATTTAGGGGCCTTTATCTCTTCCTCTATCTGTCTAGTCTCTCGTTCGCGTCATCTCTTTTAAATAAAAAGCGGGGCAGTTTGAATGAGTGGGGCTCATCGCGATACGGCGCAGGTTAAGTAGGAGGCGCGTGTTTTAGGATGACGCCCGTCCGCGCTCCTCGTCCTGAAACACTTAGCGAGGTGATTAGCATAAGCTGATAGCGCTATCGGGGAGCATGCCATTGTAGTGACCCTGAGCGCCCCCCCCCTCACCACCCCCCTTACCTAACCCTTTCTGAGGATGTCTTATCTGGGACGTACAGGGCCTCTGTACCCTCCTGGGGAGGCACGGTGCAGGGAGAGATAGAGACAGGGTGGGGAGAGCTGACACGTGAAGGAGAAGAATGGGGAGGATGGAGGAGTGACTTCAGTTCAGAGGACTTGTATCTCCTGAAGTATCCTCTGATTTTGAATGCGCAATGCAAATCGGAAAGGCCAGACTTCCAGACACGTTACTGGATGGACATATAGGATCACAACAACATCATTGGTACAGGAACAGACGAGCCACATGACCTTGGGGAACCAAAAGGAACCCTGGTTGGATGGTTTGAGGATTTTCTTGAGCGTTCCCTCTCTTAGTTCATCTCCATCTTCTCTCGCTCTCTCTCTCTTACAATATAAATACCGAACATGCACTAAAAATCCCCATATTGCAAGATATTTATTCAGTCATAATTGATTAATGCCCAATCAAAATCATCTGTATAGTTCAGGACAGCTAACTTATATTGTCAATTATGATTTAAAAAAACAACTCAAAACAATACACGTGAGCACAAACAAACACATTGTGTGAAGCGAAGCAACTTCCATGGACAATAGAATACTCTGAAATAGCTTATCAACAATGAACTATTCATAACGAGTTCGCTATTATGATGCAAATAATAACATTCCTGCCTGGCTTCCTCGTTAGCCTATTCTATATGTTACTCTGAACTACATGGCACGTATTTCTCACATACGCACACACACACGTACACACTCACACATGATCAAATTCCCACAGCTCTATTGCTTATCCCTTTTTTAAGGTTATTGGATCTGTAGCGATCACATGTTTACTCAGAGTGCTATCTCTTTTAGAAACCTCGGTCACGGGTAGCAGAGAGTAACGTTTGCTTCGTTTCTGTTTGTCTTTTATTTTGAAGGCAGGCATGCACACCGGTCTTTATGTATATATGCTAATATGCTGGCTAACACGGTTTCACACGGTTTGTTTCTCAAAATGATGCAACTTGCCAGACATCCCATTTTCTGCTGATGTTCACATTTACATTTTTTGAAGCAAGCATTTTGGAGACAGTGAGAGCGAGAGACAGAGAGGGGGGTGAAGGAGAAGTGTACAAATCCACAAAGGTTTTGTAATAAATGCATCTGCGACAATAAAAACAAACAACATTAAAGGGAGAAAAGATGTGTTTCTGTGTTGAACAATTAGAGCTGCAGCATTAGAGCCGATCACTAGGAAACAAAGACTCGGCAGCAACTGGGGTTTACCACTGACACAAAGACACAAAGACAATCTGCAGCCCAGCCCAGCTCTACTACAGACCAAATACAGTACTGCAGCTTTATACTACAGCACAGCTCTACTACAAACCATATACAGTACAACTGCTTTAAACTGCAGCCCAGGCCCACACTACTACAGACCAACTACAGTACTGCAGCTTTACACAACAGTGCAAAACTCAGTTTCCCAAAAGCTTCTTAAGGCTAAGATCATGGTTAAAACCTTCGTAGGGTCTTTATTCAAAGTCATAGCTGTTTCCCAAAGCCATTGTCACTAAAGATGCACTTGAAAACATTTGTTATTGAACAACTGCCCCAGAACACTCATAGAACAGCTAAGTACTGCGTGCCATTAGATATTTTCTTGCCCTTCAGCCTCTTTTTATATGGAAAATATCTCTGCTAAACATTGAATAAATTAGCGTTATCTCTCTTTCTGTGAATTGTGATAACTTCTCAGCAGAGTTGGTGACAATTATAAAGTAACCAATGATGTTTCTATATTTACCAACAAACAAGATAATGAGAATGGCATAGACTGTAGTTCAGTTGGCTACAACCATATTCACAGAGAATGGTAGGTAGCACAGTCAAGGTATAACTTTAACCGACTTGGTAGGACCGCTCTGCTGAAATGATTCAATAAACAAACCTACTGACACAGTTGGCTTGGACCATTTCATGTAATAATGATCAATTCTCTTCATTTTCTCTTCAATAATGAGTTTTATCTCTTCATTTTGGCCATCAAAGTACTGTATATTAGGTTGTTTTTCCGGCAACAACAGGTGTGCTTCACAACTGTCCTGGCCTCATTAAATAAGAACCAATGAATCACGTTAACATATGCATTAGGAATGATGGTCTAATCCCTGTCTGTAAAAAAGGAATGTACATGTCAATAATTTAGTCTAGATAGTTCATATTCAAGTGCTGATTGGTCAAGAAGCTTATTTAATGTGTGAAATGGTGTAATTTTACACATCTGTTTTTTAGACGCAAAGACCCAAACAGCGTTACATTCTAGTGGATTCTAGCTCTGCATTTCAAAGGCCTGTAAATGGGACCACATTCGCAGTTAATTTACTGTCTCTGCGGACAGTTCAGCCAATGTGTCTGGATTTTCCTTTTGGCTTGTTTTCTTGGTTTACTATATGTAGCTACTGATGCTTGTAGCCAGCTTATCCTCAGCTAATCTTTCTTGTCCCTGGCCAGATTCGATACCTGGTCTCATGTGTGGCAGTCTGCATTTCTAATGCTCCATTTAACAGTGGGTAGTCAGTCAGTCAGTCACTCAGGCAGAGACATTTGCTCTTCTTGGTCGGATCTGATGTGGTCCGGCAAAAATGCAAATCAATGCCTAGACACAATTATATCGCTGATGTCTATGGAGAGTTCCCAGAACTTCATGGCTTGGATTAAGCACACTGTAAAGTGTGGGACCAGATATAGACGGGTGTGTCTCTAAATCATGTCTAGTCAATAGTATTTTCCACAAGTTCACCAGTCAAGTTCTTGAGATACGCCGAGGACAGTTACAGGAGAAAGGACGTTTCTGAGACATACTTGAAGGGTTTGAATACTTAGGTATCAATTTTTTTATTTTTAATAAGTTGGTACACAATTCCCAAATAATGTTTTGTCTTTATGGGTTAGTGTGTATATCGATGGCAAAATAAATTCATCAATTACAAATTAAGTCCAAAACTCAACAAAATGTGGCAAAGTGAAAGGGTCTGAATGCGTACTGAAGGCACTGTGTATATACAGCTTGTTAGAAGGGCTAAATCTGAATACTGTGTAGATTCACTGACAGATTGTAATGGAAATCCAGGCACATTTTAGAAAACTGTAGATTGAAGAAGATAGTGTTGGTATCTGGAGCTATTACTACAAAAATGCTGGTGTTAGCTGGCTATCTCTTTGAGAAAACATCCAACTGATAAAGATATAAATATTGTTACTATATTTTTGGGGGTGAGTAAGTTACCCGAACAAGAGGGTGAGAATACTAGTGATCTTGACTGTACATGGCCCATCTCAAAATTCTGAAGTCATTGATTAATGTACAGTTCTTATCTGACAATGGCATTCTGAACAAATATCAGTCTGTTTTACACCTGGGAACAGTACTATTACAGAAACAACATTGATCGTAAATAATATTGCTAAAACATTGGATGAGAAACCACATCGCTGCCCTGTATATTGACCTGTCAAAGGCCTTCGATACACTTTCTGGGCATGGCCATGAACATTTGCTTATACTTAACAAATTACCTTAGCAATAGAACTCAACCTGTTCTTAAATAAGTTCTGCTGAGTTACATTTTGGGTCCTTTACTTTTTATTCTGTATATTTATTACCTGTAACTCATTGAGAGACATACTTTTCATTTTTATGCTGAAGACAGTATTATATGTGTCTGCGCCATCTTTGGCGAAATCCAATGTAAGTGTGCAAAATTCACTTGTGGATTTTAAATTGGTACTAAATGCAAATTATGTATATTGTAAGTTCTTTTTTCAGTCTCAAAATCTGGGTTTGGATGATTTCAAAAGAATTGTTCTTTCACAGAACAATGTCCCCACATATACATATAACTTGGAATTTTGGTAGCTGACAATCTATATTTTAAAACAGAATACTGAGCTGGTTAAGAAGCTAAAGATTAAAATTGGTTTATTTGATAGAAACTGATCATGTCTGTCTTCTCAGCATAGAAATGCAATTGTGCAAGCCACTTTTATGTCATTGCTAGATTATGCTGGTGTGCTTTACTTCAGCGTTAGTACTGAAGCCACCAGAGTCAGTCTATCATGAAGCATTGCTTTTTATTACTGGTGCCGACTTTCGCACACATCAAAGTCTATTGTACACTTCTAGAAGTCAGGGAGTCCCAGCCAACCGAAGTGCCAGACATTGGTTGATGTATGTGAATAAGGCCTTCTGGCAGAAACGTCCTATCTCACCTAAAAAAGTCCTTGGAAAAACTGCAATTATCAGTGCTAGCCAAGTCTGGCTAGTACTGGAGATACAGAGGACAATGAGTTGAAGTAAACTGCTTTTGACCAGAATGCACCACCATGCCTTCCAGAGTAACCTTCAGTTAGAAATCTTGGTGTCTATAAGTTTGTTCAAGTGTTTCATAAATTACCTTTCAACTGTTAACTGTAAAAGCATTTCTTAATGTGTGTGTACTTAATGTTTCTGTGTGCATTTTTCTTTTATCTCAGTTTTATTTCCCGGGAAAATAAAGGTTAAACTATAATAGAGCACACTGACCTGCAAGCTTGTCACTAATGTACGTTAGTTTCCCATACTGGAAAATGAGTCATTCAATAGAAATCTGCTTCCGACTCCAAGGTGTCTGGCTGTCACCCCTTCTCAACTCTAACCCCTCACACAGAGATGGGGCAACTGCTTTCCAGCCAATCAATGACTAGTCATGCATGCACAATACTGAGAATTACCTATGTATTCACTATTTTTAGGCTGTGATTGGTCAGCTGATTGGAGCCCCAAGTGTTTAGCTGCGTACCATCACACAGATGCAGTCCTTTGTTCATCTTGCATTACTGTGTAAAACTGATATCCACCATTCACTACTTACTAGGCTGTGAAACCCTGCTTTTTTATGGACGATATCCCCATAACTTAGCTCAGGACCCTGGGACTGAACACTTCTCACTGCAACTGGATACTGGTCTTCCTGGCGGACCGCCCACGAGTGGGGAAGGTACGCAACAAGACATCCGCCACGCTCACTTTCCACACGGGGGGCCCCCTGGTTTGGGTACTAACACCCCTTCTTAGTTTGCCCCATGACTGCAGGGCAACGCACGACTCCAACACCATTACCGGGTTTGCTGACGACACGACAGTGAGGGACCGATGTCACCTAACCGTAAAACCAATGTCACCTTCATCATAATTGATTTTGAGGTTCAATTTTTCAAAATAAAATATCAAACAGAACGAAATATCAAAGTACCATTGGTAATTGAGTAATATGAGACAATTGGTCAGGGGTCTGGACCTTTTGCAAGGTATTGTGTACTGACGCACACACACACACACACACACACACACACACACACACACACACACACACACACTCACAGAGACACACACACATATTTCACTCTCATCATGCGTTACTGCTGCTGCTGTCCTACATACATAGCTACTGTTACTCTTACCAATATGAACATAACCTAAACAGGCTCCAGAATTTTCCGCTAGAGAGTATTTATTCTCCCCAAAAAATTATACATTTGCCAAACTCAGAGGGCACTGTTACACTCTTAGAGTTGTCACACAGTCACTGCTTATATGTAGGCTGTGATTACAATTTACACTTTTTATAAAATATTGATACTGTGTGATTGTTAAGAACCAATACGTTTTCCTTTTTGAAATCAACTCCGGCATTCAAACTTGAATGCACATATCCAGATTAGTGACCAGACAGCACTAGATTCACTTTACCCGTTTTTGTCTGTCAAAAAGACATTTGACCTGTGTTTATGTTATACTTATAAACTGTGGTTACCTATAGTTCTCTATTGGCAAAATGGTCAAAATTGTATATTTCAAGTTAGTTAGCCATCATTAGATTGCCACAGTCAACTTTTTTTCTGCAGCATGCATTAATTTGGGCTTTTGGGATGTAATTAGTCAAATGAAATATTGGAATAACACATTTCTAATGTTTTACAGCCAGTGCAACTACATCAGTTTTTCTCTGGGATCCAGACACGCTTCAGAGATGACCACTGTACATAGGCATCTCCTCCTGTTTGTCAATGAAGGGGCTCATTTACTGAGAAAATGCCTACCAGTCCCTTTTTATACCTTACAAATACTGGAAGGAAAATGCACAAACGATTTAGAAGAATATGTTTACATGAGGAATTTCATTAAAGGACAACAACATTTTGAATTAAGACTTCTAGTTCAATTGATAAATGCTGATCAGTCAAAGAGTAGTGTAGGTCTGTGTGTACAGTTCTGTGAATGCAGAGCCTTATTGAGACGTTCATAATGTCTAGCTCTTAGTGTATGATATGTGTTCCTGCTCCTCACATGGGAACCTTCCTGGGGAATAATCCTCAGAATGACACACACTCTCTGGGTTACCTGGTGTGTGCCTCTGTGTGTGTGCTTCAGGTTTCTATGGTAATCCCAACGCTTTGTGTGGTCAAAATCATGGTACCCAAATCTACTGTGAGCTCCTGTCGACTGTGTGTGTGTGTGTGTGTGTGTGTGTGTGTGTGTGTGTGTGTGCGAGAGTGTGTCTCTCAGGGAACCCCCTTTGGTGGCCCCCTCTCTGTAGACTCCTGTCAATGGTTCCAGTGTTCTGTGTGTGTGTGTGTGTGTGTGTGTGTGTGTGTGTGTGTGTGTGCGCGCGCGCATGCACGTGCGTGTGCATGCGCGCCTTCAGCACTTAACCTCATGACCAGCGGCAGCCTGAGCACTACGGTAGCGCCACTGAGCCTCTCACCCTTGCCATACCACAGTGGTGTGTGTTACCCTCTCTGGAGAGGGTGATGACACACACACACACACACAACCTTCCAGTTTTTATTGCTTGATGTTTAGACTCCCTGGTCTTTTTGTTCACCCCTGATCAGTCCATTTCCACCTGCATATGAGGGAGGAAGTCGGCCTTGTTTCTTTCTCTTTAGTCTCAGGAAGTGTTTGATTCTTAGTGTTTTATCCTGCTTAAGAAGAACCCCTAAACCACTAATGGACCCAACACCACACACCTCTCTCCCTGTCTTTT
>JACXGJ010001222.1:10218-90237 GCA_016801105.1 Esox niger
CTCTCACTCCTGTTCTTTCCTATTGATAGTGTCATATCCCATTCACCTTGCTCACACACCTGTTGCATGCACTCATGTGGAACATAATCACCTGAGTTACTGTGTGTGTGTGTGTGTGTGTGTGTGTGTGTGTGTGTGTGTGTGTGTGTGTGTGTGTGTGTGTGTGTGTGTGTGTGTGTGTGTGTGTGCAGGAGGTCTGGACTTCAGATGCTGTACAAGAGCGCCAGTGTTGACTGATGAATTGGGTAAAAACAGAGTGTGATTGGGACAGGAGCTGTTATTGTGAAGGATACACTTTTTAGAAGAAAGACCGATAGAGGTGTATCGAGGAGAAACTGAGAGGTGTATGTATGTCAGAGGAGTTTTTACAGAGAGGAGGGTATTGTGTATATAGAGGTGAGAGTAGTCTATACACTGGAGAAAGAGAAGTGTATATGGAAAAAAGAGAAAACTGTATGTATAGGAGGCGAGAGAGAAAGCATCATGTTCAGACCCCCAGTGAGTCATTACGTTCCCTTTTTCACACTTCAAAAACACTCCCCCTATTGATTTAGCACCTCCACCGACCCAGACTGCCCTACCCTAGCACACAGTCTGACCTCTAACCTCTGATCCACCAAGTTGACTGTGTTGCTTCCTGAACAGTCTGACCCCGCTGGCCTTTCACACTGGACAGACCCTTATCTGGGAGCTCTGGTTAGAAAGCTGACAGGACCAGAAGGGGGAGAACGGGGCAGTCAGTCTGGCAGGATGATGACATCACTCAGATAAGCCATAAAAAATGAGCCAACCAGTCATCTGAGCTGGCCTGTCACTGAGGGGTCACTGGAGGTCAGTGCCACGGCAACGGCAGTTGTCTACCTCATCTCCGGGAAAGGGGCTCCGAATGTACCTGACATGTCAATCATCCGTGGTTACTCGGCAACCACCCGGAGGTTGCCGGGCGAATAGGCGTTGTGTTTGTACCGGCACCATCATGTGATGCGAAGACGCTGCCTGAAGCCATTGTAATTGGTAGGAAGCGTTTTGTTGTTTCATAATTGACTGTATGTCTTCAAATGTTTGGGTTGTGTGTCATGGTGGTATCAAATACATTTTGGTTTCTTGGTAGTGATTGGTTTGGTAGGTATTTTTTTGCATTTTACAAATCTGGATACCCAGGCCTGTATTAACCCCTGACATCAACAGGCCTGCCATCACTTCACACTTTAAGTGATGAGAGGCTATCCAGACGTGCTCTAAAACACACACCTGTATCACCTGCCCCCCTCTCTCACACATACACACACTAAAGCTGTAACTCATGTCATCAGTATCACCTGTACTCAAACATGTCACTTCACAAGCCTGATTATGCTCTTATATTTCTTTATGTTTAGATAAGTAGTGTTGATGTTCTCACTTCTGTCTTTTGATTTCCTTTCTTTTTGATCAGGTTGCTCAACTCGTAAATAAAATATACAAAACGTTTGTCTTTTTAAGATTGTCTGTTCAAGATTTCCCTATTAGTATTATATATGATATATTATTTCTAATATCTGTATATGTGTACATATTTACTAAAATTTTGCAAGCTGCCTATTTTGTATTGACTTTTTATCAAATCCCAGGCCTTCCATATGCATCCGATCAAAACTGAGCCTCACCTTTCTCTTCCCAAACCCACGGTTCTCCTTCTCATCCTTTTTGTTGAAATGGCACTATGATTGCACTGATATTTCTCAGCATACTGAACTGATATCATGTTGACCAAACATTACCTATGATCTCACAATTAAATATCTATGAGGGGTTATTGAATCACAATATGCTCTGTATCTCGTAGTCTACCCGAGACAAAGATTTAATGTAAACAACACAAACTCATTTTTTTCTTTCCTTATACTGAAACATTATACAATATAGTTTTTGCCAGTAAACATCAACACGGCAATGTGCCTACTGGAGTACGTTGAGTGGCATGAATGATCACTGCCTGTAGGGCTGAGTAATGGTACCGGATCTCTGTCCCTTTCAGTTACGTCTGGACCTCACCCCTGTCCGTACCCTCTCACATTTGGTTCTAATGTCCCCGTGCTCATGTCGTTATTACCTAATCACAAAGCCAGGCCTGAATGCCATGAGATTTCTGCAGAAACAAAATCTAAGGAGAATTGCCTTTTCTTTTTCTGATGTTTGTTTGGTTCTTTTCAAAGAGAACACATTGGCCTGTCCACACAGAAGGTAGCAGTTTGACTGTGAATGTATGAGGATTGATAAGAAATGCTTTAAACATGAGTTGGATGTAATAGTTGTTTAGAAACCCACAAACACTCAGACCAAGAGCAGTTCTAAAGCTTCTCATCCAATGACAGCTTATTAGGCAATTTAAAATCCATCTTTTCCCCAGTTTGTTGCTCTACTTTATTTGGAAATAAAGTTGTTTATTTTTTGCGGTATATTTAAAACTATGTTAAGAGTAGGAATAAAGTCTCCTCTTTCTCCCTCCCTCCTCCCTTTCTCTGACTTCAGGTCTCCTCTCACTAAGATACAGTATCATGCTTCCATCTCCCTCAGAACAGTGTTAGTGTCCTTCAGTGCAAGATGTAGTGGCAAGTACCATGCTGTTGGAGAACATATCCTAGGTAGCTGATACTATGCGCTAGTGGATGAGGTGAGCATGCATTTTATCGTGTTAGACATTGTCTCTTGAGCATGAGGTACAGTACATTTTTGTTGCTGGTATTTTAATGCTTTCTCCCCTCACTTGTCCTCCTACAGTATTTGGGTCATAATAACAGGGGTAATTGTGATAACTTTAGGCCTTTATTTTAGAAAAGAAAAGTGTAATCTCGGTGTGTGTCATCTATTGTGCCAAGCAGACAGCAGACATTTTCGGTTAGAGTCCCTTAAATACATACTATGCCCCCCTCTTATAAGGTGTTGGCCCACATTGGCCTCTGACAATAACAGCAAGCGTTATGTTGTATCTAACACCTTGTTTTCACTGGAAGAAAAAAATGTAGGATCAGAGACATCTTAATAATATTCGTTGTTTTAATATGTGGTAATTCTTGAAATAAGAGACGAATTGAGCTTGGTGGTAATGAGTAGACCTATTGAAAATATTTGATATTATAAAGCAGGTGGTTCTAGCCCTGAATGCTGATTTGTTGAAAGCTGTGGTATATGTGACCATATACCATGGTTGTGACAAAAACAGTCTTATTGGAGAATTGTGTGGCACCTGCAGGCAGCTGGTGGTGCATGGTTGCTGAGGTCCTGCTGCTTGCAACATGGATTTTAATTTAATTCACATGGGAGGGCATACACATATAATAACTAACAATATGTGAAGATGTATACACGAGCTGGCATAAGTTGCTTTGTATAGCAATATCTACTAAATGACAAAAATATCAGCTAAGAGTTCTTTCCAAGCGTTCTTCACTGAATCTTGGATAAAAAAATATGTTTGCTTAGTAGCCTATCACACCACCTCCTGCTACATTGCTTTAAGGCCGATATATCGTATTCTCATTTGAGTTAATACCCTTCTCACTCTGCTAATTTTATTCACTGAAATACAGGCTACGACATGACTTTTGAAAAATATAGATCTGAAACCCAATACCATGCCCTATAAATAACGAAATGTAGTTTATGTACTGAAACATCAGGAATCTGAATTTATAACGTTTTTTGGAAGCATCTCAACATTAAATCTGACAAAATACCTGTGTTAGATCAAAAATATGGAATTTTCCATTTCATTACTCTGGAGCTACACAGAAACAAACTTTTTGTCAAGCCGATTTAAATTCCTAATAGGCCTAGGCAACCATACAGAATTTCCTTCACCAAATTTCGTTCATTCTGTTACCTCGTTCTTTCGTCTTTGATTGTTTAATCTGTCCCTAACTTCAAATGGGAGAGAATGAGCCTTTTGTTTACAGGGAAATATGCTATTTTACTAACATACGTTAGATATTGGCGATAGCAGTTACAATTATACTATAGTAACTAATATATTAACCGCTCACGGAAAGCAGATACGCGAACATTCAGAAAGTTTACTAATTTGCATGTCATTTATTAATATTTCTGTATAATTTTCAGAAGCATTTCAGACAACACGCCCCCTGCCGGAAAGTAATTCAGTCGTTGTAGCCTATTCAGTTATAAAAAAAATGTTAGTTTTTATTAATTTTAAAATAAAATCTGTGAAGTTTGGTTGTTTTGTTATCTAATGCTATGTCTTTTCAGATTTTGGAGATGTCAAGAATGTATACCACAATCGTGAATAGGCATTGTTCAGTCATTTTATCTGCAGGGTCGAGTAAAAGGCCTGGTGTAAGCAACATTTTAGCTAATCTCTGCAATGCGGCTGTTGTGCTCTTCTTTATCAATTGTTGCAGGCTTTCAAAAGCAATTAGAAGTGACGTGAAACGGGGGTAGTTGCATTTAGAATATCTAGTTTAAATGCATTTAATTAACCTATTTCAATTTTATTTTATACCTAGCCTAAAGCACCTTATGCAATTAGCCCACAACATATGCTAGTCAAAAATGTTTGCATAATAGAACCTCTCGGATGTGTGTGGTTTAATATAAGCACCCTCATAGGCGACATACGAAATGTCTCCAAGAATGTGCAGGAGAGAGATACATTATGTAGTCCATTACTATTCTACCAAAGGCGTGCAATAATATTTTATTCGCTCATATCTTAATTGTTATTTGTCATAAAGTTGTTTTTCCCAATTTGAACTGATATGCGCTTTTGGGAGTTGATGGACGCATGTGCGATTATCTTCTTCAGGAGATTGCCACAGATCACTTCAATGCGTCAAAGCAGAATGCAATACAGTTGTTACAGGTTCCCTTATTAGGTGGTAGGATATATCAGTAGGTTTTAATTCGGGTTTGGTGTCAACTGAGAAGAAGCAGGTAAACGAGAACTCAGGTGATATGAAGAGGAGAGAAGAGAAGAGGGGAACAAGATGAACTGTGGCGCTCCAGTTCAGTCTTTAAAATATGGGAGCTTGGTGAGGTTGTCAAGACAATACTGTCTGCTGATTACATTGATAAATAAATAAATCGACTTTATCCTGCAACATTAGGTTACACGATGCGTAACACTCCCAATGGGAGGGGGAGGGCGAAGAAACCTATAACCAAGCATATTCCACTCAACACTATTATGCAAGAAGCTGATTATAATCAAGTGTGAGCCGTGATGAGTGTTTAGTCTACACTTTTGTACTAATGGTCAATACTAGTCAACACCCCTTCTTTTGTTTGTGTTCAATAACTTCGTGTCTTTGTTTATTAAAAACCCACACGTGTACAATACAAAACGATCATAAAAAAACTAGGTTTCCTAATATCGGTTCCTGTAAATGTTTCAAAAATGTCTCTAAACTGTTCATTGTCCAATGTAACCGGAGATTCAATTCACACTTCATTTGACATCTTGTGAACAAGTGAAACGAAATGGACAGTCTGCAAAACTCATCTGACAGGCGGAGTTCATCAACTTCATCATGGGTCACATTATTTTATGCTATGTACATTATATTTACACACATATATTTAAATGTAGGCTATGCTTTTGGTGCTGAAATCCCTCGTTTTACATATTATTATTATCTTTCAAACTAAACTGTTCACGCAGGGTGCGCGTCGGTGATTTTGTCTGCTAACACTAATTGCTCCTCAGCGTAGAGTTGACTATTTTGCTACAGCAGCCATAGAATCATGGAAAGTGCATTATTCTAGTGGTTCATAGATAGTTGGTTTAAAGCGTAAAGCGGCAGACTGCGCGTATGTTTGTGAGCAATACCTTGATTCAAACGGAATGTATCTACAGGTGTGTGTGTACGGAGCCCTCAGTGAGCTTGGGAGGATGCTTTCATCAAAAAGGGCCTGTTAACGTCCCCTTCTCAGGGACGTCATTGAATGTTGACGTTCGTGAGCGTGTGCAATGGTTTCCCTATAAAGACATACGTGTCATTGTAAATGTGCGTTGTGTTGGTGGATGACTTTGTGGCGACCTTTGCAGCAAATGGACTATGCATGCCTAATAGCCGTCTCCCTCACTGGCATGGAAATGGTTTAGCTTTCGCTGTCGCCATGGTAACCATCGGAGTCCCCATCTCCCTGAAAGAAATGAGTTATGAAAAGGATAAAGTGAAGCAGGGATTAAACATGATCCCGGGGACAAAGTGTCAATCAAAAAACAACTTACCAATCTCACTCATTTTTCTATTACAAAATGTTGTTCTGTAACGCAGCATATAGTAGTCCTATCTATATATGCGGTTCCACCGACCATTTTAGATTTGTATGAGGTTGATAATGAATTTGTGCCAAGTCGATAAAGACAAGTAACATTTGGTGGAAAAAGAGAATCCATTATCCCTAATCCGATTTAATGGTGGTCGAGTTTATAGTTTGATTCTGTAAAGCGATATACGTATTCAATTACCCTGATGAAATGCAATGCATTTTTTTAGATTAACCAAATGTATCTCCAGATTAAGGGTTGTTCGACATGTTGCATTCCAGTGCAACATGCATGACCCCCTAGAGTGCAATAATGGACAGTGTCATGTAGATCCTTTATTATACTGTGTACATTTTTTAAGATCAACGTGTATCCTAAGTCGTTTAAAGAAATACATTGCAGTACTCAATTTCAATCATAAATCGTCTATGAAGACTTTAAACACGTCACTCACATTTAGGGCCTACCTTAAATGGGGACAGAACATCATGTCCTTATGCATGGCTTATATTCAATAAAGATTACGAGTCTAGAAAGAAAAAATGCAATTTTACCTAAACTGTCATTAAAATTATGTCACACTCGGAATAACCAATTTGTCATTTCTCCAGAGAGTTCTACATGGAACCAAAAAGGTTTTTACTTAGTGATAAAATAATGAATCCTATGGGGACAGACAAATAACCATTGTGGGATCTTAGAGTATAGCCCTAGCCTACTGTTCAAGTAACCTCATTCCACCATGCCATGCTAACAGTACGCAGCCAATAAGAATGAAAGCAGCGTGATACGCGCAAGGGGGATATAGAAGAATGGAAAAAACGTTCCAAATTGGCTTGACCCGGTGCTATTTGATATTTGCCTCTGACAGTCATTTAAAGGCGCGCAGCAGCAAAGCAGAACATGGACAAGTCCGGCCTGAAACCGAAGCCATGTGCGCGCGTGGGGGTCTGGAGAACCCGATAGCCGGGGACTTACACCCTCCAAAGGCTTTCGGGACACTTTAGCCCGGCTCGCTCGGCCCTGAAGCGCCAGCGAGTCGCCATGCAGGGTGTAAACGTTAAATGTTAGCTATTTGTTCCATGGGTTGCAAGAGAAATCAAGTCAGTCTTTCATTCTTTTTTTCCTCGCTGTCCCTCTGCCTTTTCTTTCAGACTCCTCAGAACCCCACAAACAGCCAATGACTAAGCGGCTTAGGGAGCCCTGCAATAACACTTAAAGAATCCCCAAGAATTAAGCAAAGAAGAAGTTAAAAGAAATGAAGAAAGGGGGGATGAATGAGGAAAATGAATGGAAATATGTGTAGTTGTTAAGTTAGATACTTAGATAATGGCTTCTTGGAGCTAACGAAAAACGAGGTTATCTTTCTATCCTTGGGTTTCCTTATCGCCTTGTTGATAAATATTGATGTATCATACGGAAACTGGGGGTCAGCAAAACCCAATAAAGCAGTGTTTTTCAACCCTGCTCCTGGAGGCACATCGCCCTGCATGTTTTAGATCTCTCCCTGCTCTGTCACACCTGATTAAAATGATCAGCTCACTATCACGTCCTTGATGAGCTACATCAGGTGTGTTAGGGCAAGGAGATATCTAAAACATGCAGGACAGTGTGCCTCTAGGAGCAGGGTGGAAAAACACTGCTATAACGCATTGTTTTGATAATTTCAATACACAGGTGATTTGGGCCTCTTACAAGATGCGTGGCTCTACATTTTCAAGAAGAAGGATACAGTTAATGTGGGGGGTCGAAAAGAAGGATGCTCAGAATGAAAAGCCATTATGCGTGAGGAGGTTAAGCGACTGACTTTTAATAAACGAGTCCTTATTAAAGGATGAGTACATTCCCCTGCAGATAAAGGGCAGTTTAGCATTGTGCGGGTTCCCTCCCGGGAATATTCCTCCTGATGGGCTGTTTGTCTCCAAATCCCCTATCCTCCATCTCATTAATAACTAATCTATCCATCTCCATATCTAACCCATCTCGCCTCCCTCTTTCTCCTATGTACATCTCTTCAATTTACAACACCCATCTTATTCATAAACAAACACAACAATGAAAATACAATTTTCCCACTCAATTCATGAGATGATTATCGATAGCGTTATGTGCAATAATAAGCCTAATTTTGGTTGCTTTGTCCCCAAACACCTCAGAGCTGCAGCCCTTCGAATTGGCCCTGGGCAGAATCATGCAGGATTATCGCTGCGTTATTAGCCAAGGCCCGGGTGCCTGCCTGCCTGCTTAGAATGTCAGACTGCCCAACCATTCCCGATGGCGGCTGGGTTTATTTGAGATGGCGGCCTGTAGGAATATAAGACTGATAAACATCTGGAGGGCTTTGCCAGGACATTGGGAAATTAGGGATCAGAGAGACATCCAGAGGCCCGGAAAAGTACAAACGCGTAATGAGAATATAAATGAAATGAGAGAGATGCTCATCAGCTAATTACAGCTGCCAATATAGTGCAAATCTACCCTGGCAATGCGGTGAGCAGACCAGAATTTAAACATACGCGCCATCCAGAAATCCATATAATGGCAATGTGCCAAATGGCTACGAAACAACAATTCATTTATTATAGGCTATTATTCTTTTATATCAACAAACATTGCCTATCACAGGTCATTATTGTGAATATAACTTAGAAAACAAAGCTGAAATGTTTATTTCATTTAGGCCCGGTTTCACGGACACAGATTTGCCTAAACCTAGTAAAATCAAGCTCATTAAGAATTTCATTGAGTTTGCTTTTTAGTCCATGACTAGGCTAATAGTATTATTTATCCTCAAAACCGACACATAAATCTATAACCTGGTATAGCTAGGCCTGCACTGCGGTACAACCAACTTCACCCATGCCACTCATCCCCTACAGTTTAAATAGTGGCACCCTACTCAAGAACAATGACACCACCGTGCCCAAGATAATCCCCATCAGGCAATTACAGTCCAAAAATATTCAATGTTTATACACGGCAACAGGCCCCGTTTTCTAACTTGTAATGATTAATGATATTTCTCCAAAGATTAATCATAGAAATGTTAAAATCTTGGAGGTTTTCAGTGGTGGTTAGATGAAAACGGAAGAGGGGGCAATGTGGTTAACGGAGGCGGGGTCGTGAGGGGGATGGGGATGTGTGAAAACGAATTAGCTTCATCGAATCTTTTTAGATGCAAATATTTTGTTATCTCCACTTTACTGCACTGTTTTCACTGTTTATGATTAATTATCTCTTCTTGGTGAAAAATAAATCATGGGAAATTAGGATCTCGCGGGCTCCACCGGCTAGAGCAGTGATGGCAGGTCGATGCTGTTAATTCCAGGTTGAAATTGACACACTAATTATGCTGCGGAGTGGCGCTGGAACACTAGAAGGCAAGATTATACCTCTGCGGTTCTATTTTTTTTATCAGATCCCCCTTATATTTTACCAATTAAAAATCGTAAAGGCATTTCATTGCCCCGGGATAAAAAAGCAGCCTCTCTCCTAACATTGGCCATCACTTTTCCCCATCAGATTCATTGTGATGTATTAGATGCAATAAATTATCCCATGTAACAAAACATGGCGAGCTGAAAGGCTGATAATCTGCAGAGGAGAGATAAGGATTCATTATTCCAAATCATTATGAATCCGGCGTTGGCTGTGACTTCTTTCTTAATCAGCTTCTGTGATCCTGGATACGTGAAGGGAGCAGATAAGAGAGGAGTCGTTTATAATTCTCCCCACCTCGGCCTAATATTTTAAAATAAAATCGCAGGGAAGAACAAGCCGTCATATAAAAAAACCCACTGGCTTACGTTTGGAAGGCGCACAGGAGGAGAATAATAAAACACATGGAGAAAATAAATAATAGTCCAAATGAATGGAACCCCGCGGCCTATGATTTAGGAGGCGTTTTTGTCTCACATTGGGGTCACTCTTTGACATCTGCACATACGCAGCAAATACGGTTGTCTGAAACTAGAAGTTACAAGGTGGCTTTAGATTGGAAAACCGTTGAGTGTATTTTAGCTGATCCAGGTGGACATTCTCCTTATTAACCTCTTAACAGACATGCAATACGATGTATAAGGTCAATAACCACAATAAAATACAATGCGGTGAGTAGCCTAATAATGGAGATAATACCTATAGCATATATGGGCATGACTCAGATTAGTTGATTGCAAAAGCGTGGAAAATTCCAGTAGCAAGGCGCAAATTAAAATCCAGCTCGAAACAATTAACTTCAACGACATGTAGGCAGCAAGTGTTTAAACAGGCCAGCGTGTTCCATAATGCTAAAATTAATCGGGTTATGAACGTGATATCATAATCCCTCATTCCATCTGCTGATAAGATTCATCGTTATAAATACCAAAAGTGGCATAAATAAATAAATTATGCGCATAAACACGAATGTGTACTTGTATTATACCGGAAGGTTTATGCTCAGCTGTTGTCAGCCCGGGCTGTCACGCGGGAGCTCACGTCAAAATCGACATTAATCACGCGATTTCACGCCATTACTAGAGAGTAGACGCGGGAGAGAAGAGGAGAGTGACTTTGGACTTGGCCGTGTCGCGCTCACAGACATCAGTGAACCAAAAATGGCCCCAAAATCAAAATGGAGCCTGGAGAAGCTGTGTGCCTCTCATAAAATAGGTTCTCTCTTAGTTATGGGAAAACACCCCACAGAAATGATCCAGGATACTGAATTTAAAAAGCTTAATTTATTTTTCTTGTCATATATTTCTGTTCTGCTTGCAAATGGTTGATATGAAAAAGGGGGATTTAATTATTTGCTGTCACATTTAATTCTATCCCTAAAATGAATGAAGCTAATTAATTCTTCAGATATGTTATATCTCCAGACGTTAATAATCTTTTTATTGTACTTACAATAAATCATAATCATCTGTGGAATATACAGCGATTTGACCTTTGTTTTTATTATATCGAATGTATCATCGAAAATTACCAACACCTTTATAGAGAAATTACAAAGCATTTTTCTAACCACTTAACGTTTAATGCTCATTAAATTATTAACATCCGTGTGTATCATGTTATATTATTAAAATAAAGAAAAACGAATTCAGAAATCCCTCCTTGGACACATTGAAATTATTAATTACTTGCAAACACGTTGTCTTGTTGCTTGCCTAAATTGAAACAGCGATTTTTGAGCCAATTGTATGTATGACCTTAACTGTTCTCTGAAGATGGGCTGTATTTTGGTGTGATCAGTTCACATTTTCCTTGAAAGAATCAAAGCAACGTGAGAGATATAGGCTACCACGCCTCCAGCATCAACATTATTCAACTATCCCCATTCTCATTTTCCATTTAAGAGAAGGGAGATGTTGAGTTGATGGGTTTTGCTATAAAACATGGTTTCTGTTTAAAATGTATTTGTTGTTTCTCTTTAGAAATAATGTCCCAACATGTTTATAACATAAAATACTGAGTCCTAGATCTATAGGCCTGGACAATAGGTTGAACTTTACATTTCACTAAATATATCTGTGCACACACACACATTTAAAACCATGTTATAGGAAACATGGGGGAATTCGAAGAAAAGCAATGAAATTAGTAGCTCTTGAACTTGATTCAAGGCAGTACAACGGTTAAATGAATAATATGTTTGCAGTAAATTAAATATTTTAATTAAACATTAAAATGCTGAAAATTATGCTGATGAGGTTAAATGAATAATACAGAAATCATAATATCCATTGTTGATTACATACCCTCACTACTCAGGACTGTAATACATTCTGTAATATATAGGTGTTGCAGAGAAAAATACATAGGCCTAATAGGCTTACTGAGATGTATCATCTAAACCAAAGAATACTCACAAGTGCGTTTGTGTGTTTGCGCACGCGCGCACTTGCGTGCGTCTTTACGCATACATTAAAATGGTTGATTACACGAAAATACGCACTAGAGTTGCAATCAAATATGATTTTGCTTTTAAATTTGCCCATGACGAACAACTCACAAACAAATGCATTTCAACGCATGCTAGATGCTATAGCTTAGAAGTACTTGATGTCTAACCCCCATGCATGCACTAAATTGCCTGTATAGCTTTGTAGCTGCAGGGCTAAGCTACTGTTACGGATAGGCTACTGTAAATATGAGCTGACCAAATACTACAGCTGCTGTACCCGCGCCGACAGCAGTCCCCCTCTGACCTTGTTAACTGTTAAAATGACAGAGTATGGGTCTCAGTGATTCCGTTGACTAATAACTATAGGACTGTTTTTCCTCCTTACCGACCCGGAAGAGCTCTGATCTGAATGTACAGTAAGTAGGGTAAGAGAGTGCATGCTTTGGTTGGCCCGTGTGTGTGTGTGTGTGTGTGTGTGTGTGTGTGTGTGTGTGTGTGTGTGTGTGTGTGTGTGTAAGCCGTATGTGACTCTGGGCTAAGGGCGCGCGCGCGCTTCGGTTTTTCCCCTCCGCGGCTCACTCTCTCTCTAAATGCCATCGGCGCTTCGATCTCCATGTCACTCTTTCCTCACATCTGCAGCCGATCAGAAAAAAACAAAAAAAACGACCGCCAACCTATATTCCACAGGTCAGTAAATATTTAGATTTCTCTAAAGCATATCTGTCTGTCTGTCTGTCTGGCAAGTCTTTTACGTAAAATACAAATACAGATCTAAAGGTACATGATGGTCTTTTCCAGCCTGCCTCCTTGTGTTCTGTCCAGCGTTTGTCCACAAATGAATTGAGCAAGTTTGTTCCATGGCATGAAAACATATTTTATAAAATACTGTTTCGTAGCACATGCATATGTTTTTCTTTTAGTCAATTGCAGAGACCGGTTAATTAGTTATATTTGCTGTACATGTGTAGAGATGTTCTGTATGTCTCTCAAACAGAAATGTGGATATATGTAATAGCCTACACACGCGACGCCATTGTTGTCCCTAATGTTTTACTGTAGCCCATGTCTGTGTTTAGCGGCTTTTTTGACTGTCAAAAGAATATGGGAGTTACATTCAGTGTAAAGAAATGCTCGAATGTATACATTCGTACACATGTCGTCCATGTTAATTTGACTAAATCGTTCGTTTTGCGTATTTCACTCGAGTCATCGTTTCCATTTCGCTTTGGGATTTATTGCAGTGAACGCACTATATTCGGAGAGTATTTTACCTACCTCACGCCTCCCAAAATACAGAAGATGACGGATTTTAATGATCTATTACCACCTGAGTTGGTGCCGGCAGAATCCCGTAACCCATGAAATTGATCTGATTACCTCGCCAATGGGTCATAAAAGGAGTTGGGTTTGCTGAGGCTGCATTGAGTGCATTCCCCCTTTTCCATCCCGTCTGTGGTCGATATGGCTTGATTTGGAGAGGAGCTGTTACATAGAATGAATGGGATAGGAAATTAAGGGCAGAGCTCGAACTGTTATTTGCATGCACAGAACACGGCTGGGATATCGCGCGCGGTTCTATTGATTTACGCTGAATGCTTCTCCCACAGCTGTGTTTTGGAGATAGCGAGGCTGGCCATTCACATAATCACAGTGTGTACTGCCTTTTAAATAAGGATAAAATCTGCCTCCAATCACCAAATCAGGCCACGACAGAGATGGGCAGCATATAAGTGAGTGTGGCTTGCAGTGCCGATAAGTCGAAGTTTTTTCGTGTTTATGAAGTTATCAAATAATTGTGGTTACCTGGCGGGCAATAATCGTTGGAGATTTATCCACACACGTTTGATCTGTATGCTAATAGCCATAACACACGTCATTGTGTGTTATGTAAAAAGAAGGAAATTAATAACTTTAAATATAGTCATTTCTGTCTAAAATTCCCTAATTTGAGAAATAGTGTTGTAAAGAAGAGGAACTACAAAACAGCAGCATCCAAATGGAGACGTGTGGGCCTGATGAAGCGGCCATTTAGAGGTGAAAAGCGATCACAGGGATAAGCCTTTTGTCAATTGACAGAGAATCTTCATCTATTTTTCTTGTCATTCGCGCTTACGCATACCGACTTAATATGTGCTCGAGGTAAAATATTCCTAAACCTTTTCTAATTTAAATCATTCTAAGAATTACACATCATTTTGCAAGTTTCATGCGAAATGAGTAGAATTTCGCCCTCGTTATGGTTCTAAGAATCTGAACTGGTTCACATGGTTGATTGAGTATGACAAGAAACTTTGTTCTTGAAAAGATCACAGCATACTGCGACATTAGTCATCTCTACCTGTAGCCTATAATTATGACACATGCCCCAACTGGAGGTTTAAAAAGATGGCATACACGATATCGTTTTGAATTACGTACAAATGCATCTACGGTTTAAAAAAAGGTTTGACTTAATAATACTATTATTGGTTGTATTATTACTACTACTACTGCTACTAGTATTATTGCTCGTATTACAATTACTAGAACAATTGTTATTAATATTAGTAGTATTGTTATTATCATCAATAACAGTTGTTAATTTAGCCGATACTACATTTACATTATCCTGTAACACAGACGTGGAAGTCCCCCTTGTCTTTCTCACTACATCGGTCTTTTCTTTTCCTTCTCCGTCTTGATCAAGATAGTAATAATGTATTCCAGTGGTGACTGGGGTGAAGTAGCTCGAGCGCGGAGAGAGAAGCCGCGCTGCCCGCGCTGCCCGAGGCCGTGTCCTCTGGTTCACCCTGGATCTGCGCCTCACGGCTGTTTGGACAGCTTTACCTGCTACATTAGAATGAAACTGTAAAACCTAAATCCATCGAAAGTCTACTAAGCCAGATGCCGGCACTTTAATTAAATGGTATTTCAGGCCTTCCCGGTTTTTCATCTGCCCTAAAACGTAAAAACAGTTAATGAATTCTTAAGTAAGCTTACTTTAGAATGTGTCTTATATTCCTAGTTTAATGATAACGCTTTAGTGGACACAAATTATGATCAACCAAAAAAATATCAATAAAATGTATAGTAGTCTTGGCGATATAGTATTTTCTAAATATTTATTCATTACTATCAATATTATTATTGTTTACAAACATACATTTTCTTAATATTATTCATAATTTTATAATAATTATTAAAAAAATATTTGCCTGCTGGCCTACTTAATTATCGCAAAACTAAGAAATACATAATTTGGAAGTAAAAGTTAAAAAACGTTATCTTTATTCATCTCACACTCTGACAATGAAATAATCCGGCGGTGTCTTAAATTGTCAACCTCGGTGAAATGTGTGATGTCTCCTGATTCTAATCAGGGCTCCCTGACATAATCACTCACAAATTATCTCCCCAATCTTCTGCTGTGCCGTCACCAGTCAAGACTTACAAGCCACCCTACTACCAACATTTATGAATCAGTCAGTTGGTTACCGCTGCAATGTTTGTCTTTTGTTTGTTTTAGTTATTATAATTTGCAGGCTATTTTGAGCATCACATAAGCAGACACATGCACGCACTCGCACACGCACCCACAGACTGACAAACACACACACACACACACACACACACACACACACACACAAAGCCCCCCTTATTATTTTTTTCTTTTGTTTTGACTGAGGTGGGGATTACAGATGACAACTTTTAAAGGAGACCAGTTTTTATTCCACGCTAGAAGAATGTAAGCTCTCACGTTTCCTCCAGACACAGAGGCTTGGGGAATCGCGTTTTCAGAGGTTCCTTGTCCTCTGTAAGCTTCCAGAAATTCAGTCAAGAAACAACAAAACATTATCAGGATTTGTACCTTTAAGGTCAAGTGTTGCCCCTCAGCACCTCAAACGCATTGGCCAACTTTGGTGGATAATGGTGAGCGATACTTTTCAACAGAATCATTATACGAGTCCGCTGACTGCTCGACAACGACGGCGTGATTGTTCGATGTGAGGCGTTTCATCCATTTCTATCGAAGTTTAGTCTCAGGTTCACTTGTGGGAAACACGCGCTCTGGGTATCCTGGAGAGAAACAATTGTGAGAATCCCCAAATCAGCATTAGTTCTGTTTTCTCACACACGAGATTAGCCGTGTGCAAACGAGCAAGCATGGGAACAGCCAGCAAAAGACTATAAGGCCCCCAACGATTATCATTTTAAGTCTCTACCCTAGTTCTGTCAAACAAGCCTACCTCATTGCATAAGATGGATGTCTATTGGAGTTATTTTTGTAGCCATGCACAGCATATCAAGAGCTTCCATGAAAACCCTGAAACAGGCTTCTATCAATTTCTCCTCGTGTCAATTATAATTTACGATACTGAACTTTGAAAAATTATAGGCCTAAGGTATTGATGTTAAGGCGACTGATTTTTAAGCGAATAGATTACATCGAAGTCTATTAAAAAATCGAATCCATCACTGTGTACATGCATCTCCCCATATAATTTCTAAATCAGCTTCATGCGTAAATAACTCTTAGCATACCTGGTTGTAGAACTGTTTTTTTCAAACATTTAAATGTAGCTCACTGGAAAGGTGCGCGCGCATTCTCTTCAGAACTGCCAGTGCGCTCTGCCATGATGCGCGTTCAGAGGGTTCATTTCCTGGCTGTTTACTCTTATGGTGACGTCACGTCCAGCGGCGTCGACCAGGCTACTGGTGTCAATGCATCGCAAAGCATCAAAAAGTGGAGCCCCCTGTTCCACAATTACTGCCAATCGGAGAGTAGAGGGTACTCACACCAATTACCATACAATGTATAACGGAGGCCACACTTCAGCAATACTGCATCTTGCATATCTGACAGTGACATATGGGTTGTGTATATGATCCTGCCTATTTTGTGAATAAAATATATTAGAATGAATCCTTTCAAAACTTCAGAACTCACCATGTTACTACATCATACAGTTAATACAATATTTTTACGTTAGTGATGTCATGTCATGGGTGTTTTACTGCTAGTCTGTAGGCTGGGGAGGAGAAAATTGCTGTCTAATACTCTGGGAGAATCTCAGACGTTTTAAGACCGCTAAGGAGCCAAGCACTCATGTAGTGGAGTATTTTCCAGAGTGTAGTTTAGGAACTATTGCCTCCTCCCCACTCCTGCTATGTTAAGCGAGGAAATTAGCCCCATTTGTGGAGTTAAGTCGAAGCCTGCAATTTGAGCAACTCTCCTGTCACCGCGAGAGGACGCACTGTCACAATTTTAAGAAATGCGCGTCCACGACCCGCCCGGCCGCCCTTGGTCCCTCATTATTGAGCAACGAGCTTCAGGTCCTGACTCGTTGGGGCTGACTCTTTCTAATATTATTTCGTATTACTTTTTATGACAAGCACGGGAATATTATTGTGGTATTCAGGCTTCATTGAGAACATTTAATTTCAAAACGCACGTTACATTTTAGACTTCAGAATATGTATCTTCTTTGCCATATCTTGATGAGTTGTGCTTATATGATTTGAACAGTTAGAACATGTATTCACCTATGTCCGTATTTTGGAAGGATTAAAAAGACATGCACCCTTTATGATTGATCGATTTTAATTAGGGTGTCATGCACAATTCATTAGACTATACACGATGGGCATGAAGGAGTTTGTGTATTTGCTTTTAAGAAGAAAAACAAATCTGTTTATTAATTTCAATTGATTTAATATTGGTTAAAAGAATCTTCTAAGAAAAAAACCCTTGCAGCAATTCTTGGTCATCTCTCCTGGCCCACTTTATTCAATTAGGGCGAGCAGGGCAGGCCCCTCCCCTATTGATGACACTGACAGACCCTCCTTAAGTTGCGTCGCGCCACAGCTGTCTGCGAGCATTGAGCTGCCTGGCGCCATCCTGAAAGAATGCCTTCACTGTAAAAAAAAAAATAGAGAGAGAGAGAGAGAGAGAGATACACACACAAACTGGGACCGAGAGAGTTCAGAAAGAGCTAAAAGAGTGAGTGGATGAGCGAGATAGATAGATAGAGAGAGAGAGAGAGAGAGAGAGAGAGAGAGAGAGAGAGAGAGAGAGAGAGAGAGAGAGAGAGAGAGAGGGAAGCAGAAGCAGAGTAAGGGTTGCCGCTGCGCACAAACAGAGATTTGATCTGAGTTTAACTTCGCTCCTAGTCAGTGTGCAGTAAGCCACCTACCGCAAACAAGGCTGCGTCTAAACATATACCTCTACAACTTGTTGAGTTGGCTTAATAATACAGAAACTTTGTTGGGGAGAAGTTAAGGAACTTTTAAGTGGGACTGGATAAGACCTTGGATCTATTCATGACAACATTTGAGTGAAACATTACATGTTGAATGTATGTTTTGAACAATTATCCTTTATTTAATAAACTGGCAAATTCACATTGCGAACAGTGAATCCCTGCCATATAATCGCAATTTAATAGACTGAAGATACCACCAACTTAGGAAGGACAGCATATACAAATAAATTGTTCTTTTTTATCTTCAGGTGAACGAAGTTTACGAAGAAAACTGTGGATTAAGCAAAACAGGAATTTGGACTGATTTTTTTCTTACTTCTTGAGTTCGATCGGTTCACTCAGGGGTTTATGAACGTTTGCTAATAAGCTATGGAAGTATCCGCGGACCAACCACGATGGATGAGCCATCATCACCCCTCGGTGTTAAACGAACAGCATCCCGGCTCACACCATCCAGGCCTCGGCCACTCGTATATGGACCCCTCGCAGTATCCCCTCACCGACGATGTGGATGTAGTGTTTAATTTCGACTCACAGGGTAACCACGTCTCTCCGTACTATGGGAACTCAGTCCGAGCCGTCCAGAGGTACCCACCTCCTCCACATAGTAAGTAGGCTATGCTTCATTTCGCAATGTTTTTCAGTTAAATACATCGCTCTTTTCGCGGTAGGGCCTTACGTATCTCTGTTTAAGATAGAGCTAAAGAAAACATTCGTTTTCGGATAGTTTTCAATTTTTTTAGATTGAAAACGAAATAGTTGTCTAAAAACCGGCTTGTTTTTTACTTCAACGATACCGCTAATTTAAAATGGTAGTGCCGAAATTTTGTGAAACCATGCCGTCCTCAGTTATGTGTGGCTTACCTCTGGAGGTGTACCTTGGTTTCATATCTTTCTAGTTGTCAGTATATATATATATATATATATATATATATATATACTGATATATATATATATATATATATATACTGATATATATATATACTGATATATATATATATATATTTGTAATAACAGTCAGTACGACCATTATTTAGTAAATATGTTTAGAGTGATTTAGTTAAACTACATGTTACTATATATAAATATATACATATGTCTATGTTTATATCGTATATAATTTAGTGGCCAAAATAATGAATGTGGGCTAGCCTACATGAAAGTAGAATTTGCAAAGGCCACATTAAGATAGATTTTAATTTCAGACTCATAATATTTACCTGACAATCGTGTATCTTATATTTCTGGTTAACATTGATCATGATACATTGCTGAATTTTGATATTATTGGAGAGAAAATAACTGCTGAAAAGCAATTGGTTGTATTTATTGACATGACTTCCTGCACGGAATAGTGAATCATAAATGTGTTTCTGTAGCTAGGCTTCCTACGCTAAAACGCGACTGTAGAAACACTGAACTACGCAAAGCGTCCTGCACACACTGCTGTTCTGACACTGGCATTTTGGCCCTGGATGTCTGGGAATACAAACAATAAACTAGGGTGAAGTCACTGTCTAGGGAGAACATTTGGGCAAAGTCAGAGTATGGATTGTCAATTGTAGGCCATATGTGCATTTTTATCTTGTATATGTTACGAAAAATGTTGATGGTTTGCTAATATCACGCCTGTTGTTTTTTATTTTAATGTTTTCGATTACTTAAATGCTTTCTCGAGAACAAGAACCGAAAGTCTATAAGTCATAGTGTTACTGGTAAAGCACATATTGTTGCCTGTAAATATCAATCGATCAAGACGGTTACGTGCCCTTGCTGGTGGTTTTCATATGCATGTTTTGTTTCAATAGAATGTGTGAATACTAAACGTTTAATATTGACTACTAGCCATAGTAACTGATGTAGGCTACAACAACCATTTGTAATGAAGCTGTATTATTTGTGTCATTGTCATAGCAGGCCTAGGCCTGTTGCCAGCATTCATGTCTAAACCGAGGCCTGCATGTGAGAAATGATTATTGCCAACAAAATGAGCAAAAGGCAAGGTGATCGAATTGTGAGATGAAGAATGTAGATTCTTTGTTATTCAGGCTACTTCACCGAGAAAAATACTGACAGCTTTCTATTATCCTATTTTGTATTACAGGTAGTCAGGTGTGTCGCCCCTCTTTATTGCATGGCTCTTTGCCGTGGCTGGACGGAAGCAAAGCCATGCAGCACCACAGCACTTCCCCTTGGAACCTGAGTCCTTTCCAGAAGAGCTCGTTGCACACCGGCTCCCCGGCAGGTCTCTCCGTCTACCCCCCGGCGTCCTCCTCTTCCCTGTCCGGGGGTCACTCCAGCCCGCACCTTTTCACCTTTCCCCCAACCCCTCCGAAAGACGTGTCCCCGGATCCGGGCATCTCAACGCCAGGTTCCAGCAGCAATAGTCGCCAACAGGAAGAGAAAGAGTGCATAAAGTACCAGGTGTCTCTGGCCGAGAGCATGAAACTGGAGTCTCACAGCCGGAGCATGGCATCAATCGGAGCGCAATCTTCTGCCCACCACCCCATCGCCACATACCCATCCTATGTCCCCGAATACGGCCCAGGCCTCTTCCCACCAAGTAGCCTGATAGGTGGGTCATCTTCTAGTTATGGTTCCAAAACAAGACCAAAAACAAGGTCATGTTCAGGTAGGCTTGCGTTTTATTATATTAACATATTTGATTATATATCACCTTAGAATATATGGCATTATGATTTCCACGAGTATTCCCAGTGCACCTGTTTGGCCTCTAAATCAGAACGGGTCCATTCATTGTTCTCCACACAAACAACCTCTTAGGGCTATTGACATGTAATGTGTGATTGACAGCTAAGGCTTTTCTTTTGTAAGCTCAGAAAGTCAAATGTGCCTTAAAGGGTATCATAAGGTACTTCTGCACATGATTCGTTTGAGGGTAAATTACAGTGGAATGCAAGTAGTATAATACATAATAAAAATCACGTCATAAATGATAAATTATTGTCTAATCATCATAATAATAATAATTTAGTATTATGGAAAATGTAACCGTGCACAATCGAAGTTTATTTAATCTTAGATCAATATGACTAACTATTTACATTTTAATATTTTCCATAGGCCTATGTTATTAGTCAATACTACATGTTCATTCGCAGCTAATCAGCACACTGATTGGTTAGAACATATTGCTTGCAATGCAAAGCTAATTCAATAATTCAAGGCACATTTGCCCAGATTAAATTGAAAGTTTTTCCACTTTCCAAATCAAAGGATTTTGGTCCAGTGTATGATTAAACACCATTTTAATGCTAAAGCAGGCAACTTCAGAATAGTTTTAAGCTCTGTGTGTAAACCAGATCTGTTCTGAGTTTTTCTATTTTCATAGAGGAAGAGAGAGAGAGAGAGAGAGAGAGACAAGCCTAGCTCTGTGACCACGGCCTCTGTGCCTGCATGGCTGTCTCGCGCCCGTTTATATGTTTAAGATAATCCCATTACTGTCAGACTGGTGCACGCGACAGTTGCATTGTTTATCCAGCGCCATTTACTTTCATAGAGTCCGGATGCGAGGCTGCATTAACAGGGGGAATAACGAATGAGCACTCGCGGTGGCAGAAGGGCACGACTGGCAAAGGGGAATATTATCCAAACAAGCGGGGGTAATTATTTTAAAAGGTTATTCAGAAACTGCTCGGAACCAGTTATGTGTAATGAGATTAATATCAGTGCATGGAATTAGGAGAAATATAGGTCTTAAAACAGTGGATTAGTGGATGCATATCATCAGGCTTATTTAAGTCTGAATAATATTAGCTTATTAATACAAAAAGGAAATCATTTTAATTTCAGGATAAATGTTTGCGTGGTGTAATGTCCTTAAATCGAATCTTAAAGAGGTTATCTATGAGGTCATGAGGCAATGTGTCTACATTGCAAACCAAAGTTATACTCTGTGGTCTTCTAACCATAAAACCCGGAACATGCAAAACAAAAAACCTGTAGAAACCTAGTCTGAGAGGCCTATTGTGGTGTGGATGTATTTGTTTAGCTGTGTTAGCCAGTCAGATCTCTCTAAAACACAATTATTCGCGATGTCCTCGGTGTCTGCTGAGGTCTCTGTAATGTCTGTCACATCTAACAAGGCAGAACCAGAAGTGACGCATCTCAGTCGGAAAAAGTGGAGCGGTTTTGCTGTCAAAAGGGAAGTAAGGGTTCATGCGTAAAGACGTAAAGTCACGGCGCGGTACCGCACAAAGGCCCCATCTACACGCATCTATGCTTTCAAATAATCCTGCATCGCTGCTCCGTTGTTTCAGTTTCAGTGGTGATGCCACATAGGCCTAAGGGAAACAAGACCCAGACCCCCTTAATTAAACTGTTAACGCGCGTCTCACCTGTCGGTGTCTCTAGAGAAGTGTCAATCAAACCCAAATTCTGGTTAGGAATTACCGTTTTAATTCCAATCAAATATGGTGGCTTAAATAACCTATACGTACCGTTACAATAATGCAAAGCAATGCGTATTATTATACTTAAAATTGTATATTGTTGTTGTTATTTTTATTGTTATACAATCAATCAATCGTTTTTTTATAAAGCCCTTTTTACATCAGCAGGTGTCACAAAGTGGTTTCACAAAAACAAACACTTTGAAATTAGAGGTTGTGTGTGTGGGAGCAGGGCCCATTTTAATCACAAACATAGCCTATTTATGATTAAGCACGTCCATTTCTAAAGACTAAAAGTTGGAATTAAGAAATGATATATTTGATGAAATAATTGTTACCACATTGTGATAGCAATCGTCCATAATGTTTCTGTTTTATTCAATGCTTTTTTCAAACACTATGAACAGAAATATTAACTACGGGGTCAGACGTTGGTGTCTGTTGTTAAGGATTGCGTTTTTCACCCCTAATATTCAATGCATTGCTGTACCCCCTTGTTATTGTTATTAATGTTGTTTTTATTATTAGTAGTTGTAGTTCTAGTGGTAGCATTACAACTACTACTACTATGTAATATTAATATGTATTGAGCTACAAATATACATTATATAATTATATAAATAATTATTTTGTGACAACATTTGCTATCTAGTTTATAATAAAATGTCTCCCTCTTGACCTGAGGGATCAAATGTTTCATAGGTGAAATGCTGTTTATTTTTATGGGGCGAACTGATATCGGCGTTCTCTCCATGTTGTGTATCGTTTCTGCTTTCAGAAGGTAGAGAGTGCGTTAACTGTGGAGCTACGTCGACCCCGCTCTGGAGGCGGGATGGCACTGGTCACTATTTGTGTAACGCCTGCGGACTCTATCACAAGATGAACGGGCAGAATCGGCCCCTCATCAAACCCAAGCGACGACTGGTATGTCCCTGCCACTTTGTATTGATGACACTTCCGTCTTTCTCTCTTTCTCTACCCAGGAAGAAGTGTTAGCTGCAGGAAATTGACTCGCCAAGTGCAGGTCTCGAATTCTTTTAGATATACAGTAATAGCAAACTGCAGATTTATTATTACTATTGTTATGATTATTATTTCATTTTTTATGATTTGCTTCATTAATTATTTTTTATATTGCTTCAATTGCCCGACTGATATTAATATTTCTTACACTAATTTGAGGAAAAAAAAGAAAATATTTTCCTCATGCTCCGCATTGAGGCAAATAGAAAATATTCCACCCAAGTCCTCACTTCCAGCATAGGAATAATATCTGCAGTTGACGTACTGTAAATGTTATACTTAGCATTTGAAGTATACATAGGTAGGAGATATAAGCTACTATGTGTACTGTAGTATTTCCAGGGGAAACCCCTAAACATTTAAGATCTATCGAGTTCTGTATGGCTACATAAAGGGGAAACGGCAGGGAGGCCTCGCGTGGACTGCTATTTTAGCAGCCAGCCAGCTACTGCTCTAGCTTATATCCATCCCCCTTCTCTCTAATGTGAAAACCCGACTTCCAGGAAAAAGCTGCCGGATATCTGAGCAGTACAGATAAGTCGCTTTTAACAACATTGCCTGCTTCCCCAGTCTAAACATGAAGGGGAGCGGGGACCGAATCAGCGCAAAGAGCGGCCCAGGGCACGCAGAGTCACGACTCGAGATTGTTCTTCTCAGAGCTCATAGAATCTCTGCAGAATGTTCAGATATGAAGAGAAGCAATAGACAGAGCGAGGGAAAGAGAATAGAAAAGAGATATGGAAGTCTGAAGACGTCTGGCAGAAGGTCACATTGCCAATAGCCTATACAATCCGTTTATTTTCGCGCTATTGGAACTCACGATTGTTCTGCAAAGCAGTGACATTTTTGAAGTCAGACATGAACATGGGTTATTAGGCCACCGGATGTAGGTAATTGGAAATCCCTACAAGACACTGTTTAGTGCCTTTTGTTTGACTCACTCACTGTTGATGGCACGGTGTATTTGGTCATCACGTCTATCGATGCAGTTAATAGATTATAACGTCAAAATCAGACGGTCCAGCTAACCTCTGTCTGAGAAATGCTTTGCGTTTGAACCATGAGATTCTAGGCTACCCTTTCCATCCAAGTCCCAACGTATTGTTTAAGACCTCACGGAATCAGGGCAACATACCAATTTCTCTAAAACTTTCGATTTTTTTGTAAAATATTATGTGGGCGCTATGGCGATTTTTAAACTAACCATTTTCATCCATATGCATATCACTGTCCGTTTAATCCATTGACCATTGTATATTGTGGATAAGACGAATTTGACTGCACAACACAATTAGCCTTTGTAAAAAACAGCATAATAAAGATTATTTGACCTTGCTCTGCACATATGAATGCTTTAACATATTTTCCTCATAGAGAGGCTGGATTTAACTATTTGCGTTTAAAAATTGGACCACATAATTTTGTCCACCTATATGTTCTTACCCTAGAACCCTGATTTTACTGTGTAAAACTCTTACGCTCGATGTTCTTATACACGCCCAGACACCATCTTACTGCTATACACACACAGTCGATTTAACAGGAATATTTAATCAGATTTAATAGCTACCATTTCAAGCCACTGCTTTTATGTCTTCTGTAAATATTTACTCTTCAGAGGGCATGTGCGCATGAATCTATTTTTAGTCTTTGAGTCAAAGCAGCGCTGTTTTGGAATTTTGTCTTTATTTTAAACTATTTGCAGAAAGTTGGACATACAGAGCTTTGCTGAAAGTTCTATATGTTAAGCAATATGTGTGGTAACGGAATTATGCATATGTAAAATTAAGTTAAATAGCTAAGGAATTTGCCGTATAACTGACATTTTTTTGTATTCTTTTTCTTCAGTCTGCTGCAAGACGGGCAGGAACGTCGTGTGCGAACTGTCAAACGACCACGACAACACTGTGGCGAAGAAACGCGAATGGGGACCCGGTGTGTAACGCTTGCGGTCTATACTACAAACTGCACAATGTAAGCAAAACAGCAGCCTTTAAATTATAGTAAGATATCTACTAACTTATTTAAGCATGTGTCGTCTTTCATTTAATTTGGTTCTTCACCTTTCGTGCTATATGGGCAGTTCATTCCCTTTTCATCACTTATTTCTTTACCCTATACATTCAACGCTCATATGAGAATAAAAAAAATAATCTTGAAATACTTTTTAAAGTCTACAGAATATTGGTGTGGCACACGTGATATGTGGATATATGTATAGTGTATCAACTGTATTGGTAATAAAGTAAATTACATGAATCTATATGTATAGGAGAGCCGAATTAAATCCGCCGCATACAGCTTGGCTTTTGAATATTAAAGAAGAGCTTAATTAAAATTCGATTAATTTTCAGGCCGATCTTATTTTAGGCCTTTTGGTTATATCCGCGTCAGGGACTTGATTCCCCCTCTGACCACCAATCCGCCTGATTCGTTTTGGGGCGCGCGGTGGTTACTGCCTCACCACATAATTTCACATCCTCAATCTTAGGACCCGTGGGACCAGTTATCTCTCTTTCGCTCTCTCTCTTTCTCTTATTTAAGCTTTGCCAACATGGAGAGCTGCTACGTAATTTAACCAGAGCTAATACGTAAATGAATTGGAAAAAAAAAACGTTTCTTCTGTTTATTATTTTTATTGTTATTACATGTTACTTATAGCCTATTCAACCTTCATATGACATATATAAAAAAACGTTCGTCTAGATTTAATCTGATGTTGGTACATTGTGTCCTTGAGCGCAGGGGAAGGCAGTCCCTACTTTAATGTTTTACAACGTGTGTAACAACAGCCCAATGGAAATTCGTACCGTCCACTAGGGGCATTTTGAGCGACTGCCAATTTTGCACATGTACTGCTGCAGCATGGAATCGAATTCCGCTTACTGCTCTTCCAGTAAACACTCTCTCTCCTCTGTCTTTATCCACTTCTCTGTCAAATATTACATAAAAGGCTGAACAATTTACTACAGGACAATAAAAATGTGACACACGTTGAATCCCAGCTCTAGGTTTTATGTTTTTATTCTAAAGCCTTTCCCAAACACGGACTACTCAGATTAATGCTTACATTTAAGTCTGACCCTATTTTTAACATTTCTCCATACCTTTAAGCATTCAAAATAATGACAAAATGGAAGACATTTGGTTTTATTTTTGATTTAGTAAACCTACAGACAGCACCAAACGATGGACTTAAATAATCAAGCCATGTCATTATTATATTGCTGCAGTTAAAATAAAGGGTCGTGTGATATTTTATTGGAGATTGGGGGTCAGAGAATCCTGCTTTGCTCTCCTGCTTGTCACACAAGTGCTCCCTGTTAAAAATCATTTGCTAGTGTTGGTTTTGGCACACTAAAGAAAACGATTTGACTCAGGTTATCAGGCAGAATAATAATATTTCCCAGTTGCATATTATCTTTTGAACTGACCCTGACCTTGGCTTAATTGCTAAATTAGTTTGTTTTGGTGAAATCAGATTTCTGGGGTCTGCTTGCTTTGAAACAAATTCCAGATTTTACATGGTAAATTAGGTGAAGCCTCTCTCCACTCACGCACAATGACTTCTAACCTGCTCCTAACCTACACAGTGGCTCCTCGTGCTGGCGACCTAATGCTAATCTCGGACGCCTTAATATCCTTTACATTTTGATGTAAGGCTGTAGGCTACAGTAATCCAGTCTGGACGTATCACGCTAGCAGGAAAAATATGCCCAAAAAGTTATTGACATTGTTGACACCCAATCTGTAGGAACGTTTGTCCCCTTTTCTTAATGTTTGAGTCAGGGGATATGCAGTGCGGTCAACCAGAGCCCAATTCGTACACATTGTGGTTGTTTTCAGGTTACTGTAGGTGTGAGGAGAGGATGTGACAGAATGCTCTGTGGTGGTCACCGAGTAAAGCTCTGTCTTTGTTATGTTTTGTTTTATGCAACGGGGCGGAGGCCGAGCAGAGGCCCAAGGCCCATGGCTTCCTCTAAGAGATGTGTGGCCGACATCTGATCATCAAAGGCCCAAGCCTGCCTGGCCAGCATTAGGTGGGCGTGTTGCATTTCAACACAGCAAGCGGCTAAAAATAGAGAAAGAGCGAAGCCCTGTGCATGTACTGGTTACATCAGAGATATACATTAAAGCCACATTACTCATTGGATGTACCTTTTTGCCCTTTCCAAATCATCTGGAGCCGTCTGTGCCGAGCAAAAGAAATGTCAGCGAAAAATGCCAATAACGTCTCAGGGAAAGCTGCAGAAGTGGGGCGGTTGAAATCCCCGTCCCCATTTCCCAGGGAAGCCGTCGGCCTCATCCACCGCCCCTTCATAATCTCGCCCTGAGCCGGAATTCCATCATCCGTCTCTCATTCTCGGCTAAAACCTGCGCCGGAATATGTCAGCCCTGGCTGTTTTGGCCAGCGGATGCCCATGCAGAGGGCTGCAGTGGAGGGTGGATGGTGGAGAGGAAGACTTGGCCGGCGGCGTTGGTCATCATGGCCATGTGTCTCTGTGGTCGGCTGGTTCGAACGGTCGCTGCCAGACTCTCTGTCTTCCTCTCTTCCCCGCCCTGTCTCAGTCCATCTTTCTCGCTCTCTCTCACTCCCTCTATCGTTCCCGCTGTCTCAGATCCAGTCCAGCTTAAGGGAATCAGCGTTTAAATCCAGCCCAACGCAGACTCACCCTAACATTCACACATGCATCTCCCGTACTCCCCCACACCCCTTATCCATTACAATAGGACAGACAGATTTATTCTATAATAGGACTCCATTACACATCAGTGTCCCCCTCAAATCCCAAACCCGGCCTCTCCCCAAATTATACACCTGTTTGTGTTGCCGCAGTTATGTTTGTTTGTTTGTTTCTCCAGCCCGCTGATGCACTTCATGGGATATTTCGCAGGATACAAGTGAAAAATATTGCTTGCGTTTTTCTATTTAATTTCCTTGTTTGTCAGCGTCTATCGCCATAGTACATGGAAAAAGCATGAATACTGCTCTTTGACATTTTACTCCAATTCAGTTTTGCTCTGACTCATTTCAGACATTGTACTCCTTCCACAACGTCTTGACGTCACTAACCCTATGAAAGAGTAGTCTTGAACAACATGCTTGTTTTTACCCTGTTGTGTCTGAACGGTGCATTAACCCATGTGTGTCCATCCCCCAGATCAACCGACCTCTCACCATGAAGAAGGAGGGCATCCAGACCAGGAACAGAAAGATGTCCAGCAAGTCGAAGAAGAGCAAAAAGTCCCACGACAGCATGGACGACTTCTCCAAGAGCCTGATGGACAAGAGCAGCTCGTTCAGCCCGGCCGCTCTGTCACGTCACATGTCCTCTTTCCCTCCCTTCTCACACTCCGGCCACATGCTGTCCACCCCGACGCCCATGCACCCATCTTCCTTCGCCCCCCATCCCCACTCCAGTATGGTCACTGCCATGGGCTAGAAGACCCCAACGGTACCACCTACCTCTCCACACCCGTTATCTAACAAAAAACCCTCTGTTCTCTTCCTCCCACTTATCTTTGCATACCTGAATTCCTAGCTGAAAGACAACCAGACTGCTCTCTCCTACCCTTAAGCAAATGCTCAGCTCCATCACCAAGACACCTATGATCTGACCTCTGTGTGAGGAGAGACAGGGTCCGTGGCTCTTTGCTTTTGTTCACTTGTATCTTTTTTAACTGTTATCAAGTGTATCTACTGCGATACTTGAAGCCTGGTAGACTGAATCACTGACAGTGGTTTTCTGACTCCTGGGAAGTCCTTCATTTTTCTCTGACCTGGGAGAAAATATCCTGAAGCTTCATCCACTTGTTGACTGCGTCCTAACAGCTGACAAATGTTCAATCCGGAATCCCATTTGTGTACAAAAAGCCATTTTTCATGATGAAAAGCAAAGATTATAATCAAACATTACAAAACGTAAACCCCTGATGATGCTCCAACCCAATCCATGCCACCCTACTTTACCCACCTGTAAGACAGGACACCCACCCTCCTGAGCAGTGAGAAGATGTGAGGAGATGAACTTTAAATATATTTGTAAAAATTGTATGAAATACAGTACATTTAATGAAGACTTTTTAATTAAGTAAGAGAAGAAAAAAAGGAAAAATGCCTCTGGGCAGCTAACAGCAGAAAGGTACGAGTCAAGGCAGGAGAAACTGCCGCTGGAGAGTAGAGAAGGAGAGAAGTAGAGGCCGCCTCTGCTTCCCAGAGAGAGGGATGAGAGGAAAGACTGATAAAAGGACAGGCCTTCACTTTCGCCTGCTGGAAACGTGTTTGATGCATTAAGCTTGTAGAGAGTCTATCATTCTGACTGCAGGCGTCTCTTTTTGGATGTGCTATAGGTCTCGGGCTGTTGGTTTGTGTTCACATGCTAACACACGCACACATATATACACACACACCATACTCTCACACAGACACCCACACACAAACATCCACAATGGATCACCTGAAAGACTTTTTTCCGGCCCACAGATTATATGCATTGTGAAAAAGTTCCTGTATTTGTTATTTGTATGTATAATTCAGAGTACCAAAAATACGAAAGAAACAAAGATGTAGAATTATTTCTTTATGTTATGCAGACTGAATGGTTGTAAAAATTTAATAATAATCACTAGTGTAAAAAATGACTGCTTTTTGTTTCGTATTTTTTTTTCTTTATTTGAAAATAATAAACTAGTTTAATCTCTGTTGACATGTTAGCCTGTGGTTGCCAGACTTCATTCTTTCTCTGGTGCATTACTGTGTTGTGAAGTTAATCAATCCCCACCCTACGCTTCTCCAGACCTGTCTACAATACCCCCAACCATATTTACCCAGCATTCACTGCTGCAACGGACATCTCTTGTGATGGAGGACAAACAGGAAGTGCTTAAATAAACAGTGGCACTGTGACTGGAGGGTTCACATGCCGCTTCACAACTAGTTAGGCAGGCTAGCTCTAACAATCACATTCACAATGACAACAGACTAGTGCTTCAACAAGATCAAAATGAAACAGAAAGCTAAGCAGAAATGCTCTTGTGGATCAGCTCATTATTCTGAATCAAAACTTTTTCTGGAGGACGTGTTCATTTAGAATGTGTCTTTGGGTTTTCACAGAATTAAATCTAGTAGTTCTTCAGGTTGGAGCCAATGGATGAGGGTTTTCAGGTGTATCAGATAAAATTAATCTGGTGTGACTAGGTGGCCTTGTGGTTAGAGTGTAGGGTCAGTAACCACAAACCCAAGTTTCTCCGGTTAAAAGTATCAGCTAAACGTAAAATGTTATCAGTTGTATCAGATAAGTGTAATCAATTTGCTCAGATGAGGGTAATCATTTGTCTTTGATGAAGGTTATCTCGTCTTTGGGTATTCCATCAAAAAAGTATCTGATGAATTAAAATCCTCAATTAAAATAAGAATTCTCAAATTAATAAATAACACAATTCAAGCATTTTTGTTTTCATGGAAGTGTCAGGGACTGAAACTTAAAACTGTACAAATCTTAAAAAGCTGTTCAATTCCAGACAAAGCCATTGCACCTCAACAGAAAATACATCAAAGAGAGTCAAACCATATATGCGGTTGGAAAAACTATTTGAATATATTTTATCAACACCAAACCCATGTGTGTAGTCCACATAGTAACAGCAGTAACATTTTATTTTGTCACAAGCAATTCAGCTCGTCCATCACATACTGGAAGGTGCTGGAGGGCAATAAATACTTTCCTCCCCTTTTGAAAGCTGTATTTGTTTGAGTTCTGAACTGGAACATTGAAGATGAACTCTGCACCCGTTTTGTCCATAGAATTGACCACATTGTGCCGATGTTGTTCGATATTCCTCTTCTTTCCCTTCAAGTATATAATATAATAACTTTATTGTACACATTCTAGTAGTTCATTCGCACTTGTTGCGCCATTTTCTCCTTCCCATAAATTCAACCTATCAAATTGTTTCTATGGCCTTGTCTCATCGCAACATCTCCCAACAGATTCGAGAACGATACATAAATTCCTACCCGTAAGGCCCTGTGGGAAAAATACTACATTGACTGAGAAATTGAAAGTGCATGAACCCCAGTCTTAAATAGTCATCTCAACAGTGAGTTATTAGTGGAACTGTCATGTATCGACTGCACACCGTCTTATGCTTGAGAGAAAAAGAGATATAGTTATGTGAAAATGTAAGTACACCTCTAGGAAATGTCTTTACGTTTTTGGATGTATGGATATATAATCTTGACTAACACTGCTGACAGATAAGGTTATTCTATTTTTACAAATGATAACATACGATTAGATTTTACAATAATATATTCATGAAAAAATGAATAAAAAATTCAGAAATTGCATTTTATAGTGCAAAGTAAGTAAACTCCTGTCTTCAATAGCTTATGTTGCCCCCTTTGGCTAATATAATTTAATGTAGCTGTTTCTTGTAACTGCATTTCAATGTCTTAATGTGGTAAAGAGAAACCTTTACCAACTCTTACTTTCTTGCATACACGGACTGCTTTATGTTCCACAATAGCATTTTCATCAGATTAAGATCTGTAATATCACTTAGGCATTCCGTAACCATTTTGTAGCTTTACTAGTAATTTTTTTTTTTGCAAGATCCCTGTTTGGTTCAGCCTCAACTTTTGACAGCTTGCCTCACATTCTTCTAAATAGTTCTCTGGTACAATATAGAATTCAAGGGTTACTCAATGATGACAAGTTGGCCAGGCCCTGAGGAGGCAAAGTAGCCCCAAATCATAATGCCTTTCCCTCTGTGATTTTTGGTTAGTATGAGGTCGTTCTCTTCTAAAGCAGTGTTTTGTTTTTGCTAAACATGGTGTCTGGCATTTCGGCAACTCTACAACTCTAGCTTTAACTCATCTGTCCAGAGCACATTATTCGGTCTTTGCCCAGGTATTGTCTGGCACACATCAGTCGTGTCACAATATTCTTTTTTGAGGGCAGATGCTAATTCCTTTAGTCCTATATAGGTCTTAATTGTATAGACAGTTAACTCATTCAGTTAGACATTGACTGTGGCAAGAAAGGCATTGCCTGTGGCAAGAGAGATCCTTCTATGTTATACTTAGGTTCTCAGATTATTCTATAATCATTTTTTTTCTGGTCAGCTCTTGGGCTGAATTTGATTGGACAACCTGTCCTATGTGGACTGGCAGTGGACTGGACATTTCTCTTTTTGAAAATAAGCCGTCGGACAGTGGACTGATGGACTGTATTACACATTTCTTGTAAATTGCTTCAGATGGGTCTTTTGATTTTGTTATGATGTGTTACCACACACCAAACCTGACCAGGTATCTATCCTTTGTGGAAGGCTGGACCCTCCCAAGTGTTTGTAATAATTTGCACCTATTTTAGTGCACCTCATTCTAATTCTACATGTACTTACTTGGTGTACTTATTCTTTCCAGACAAGGAAATTAGATTTCTGTTTACTTCAGTTGCATAAATGTTAAATAGTTTTAGTGATTTGTTACATTAGATAATCTTTCCATTTTATCAATGAATGTGTTTCTTATTTAGCTCAAATACCAATGTAAAGAATATGGATGTGTACCAAACTCATTACAAATAGCATAAATGAAGCCTCTAATCTGAACCCAGACATATTAAACAATTATAGGCCAATATCAAACCTCCCGTTCCTCTCAAAAATCCTAAATAAATGTGTTTCCCAACAACTGAATGCCTTCCTGAAGACAAATAGCATACATGAAAAGATCCAGTCCAGATTCATCCCCATCATAGCACTGAAACTGCACTCGTAACAAATTACATTCTAATGGCCTCAGACAAAGGTACTGCATGCATCCTTTTGCTTCTTGATTTTAGTACTGCCTGTGACCCAATTGATCACTCCCTTAGAGTGATTGGAAACCCACATTGGGCTATGTGGACTTGTTCTGGATGGGTTTAAATCAATTTTATCTAAAAGACATCAGTTCATATTTGTGGATGGCATATCCTCTGACCAATCTAAGGTATGTTTTGGTGTTCCTCAAGGCTCGCTTTTGGGCCCATAATTATTCTCACTATACAGGTCTAGAAATTGAGTTAAGATACCACTCCTATTTATTCTTAAATCAGCATCTCTACATGAATGCCAGCCATTCCATTCCAGTGTCTGTTCACTTCCATCTCAGGCACAACTCATTGTAATTAAGGAGGTACTGAACCAAATGTAATATAACGAGGAAAAACATTATAACCTCTGCTGTTGTCATTACTATCCTCTTGCAAAATTTGTGCAAGTAGTACCTCAAAGGTAATTTGATTAAACAAACAATTGTTCAGTATGACAAAAGAATTGAAAAGAAAAGCTTTGAGTGAGGAAAAGAAGGGTTACATTTTGGATTTGCTGGCAGTGAGCGTCAGATATTTTTCAGGATGGAAGATAGCGGTTTATAAGAACAAGGTCAAACAACAGACATTGTGGATAACAAAGCTATAGACAGGCAGAGGGCAAAAACGATGGGTGTCATCATCTCTGATGAGTAACATTTTCAGCTTTGCCCAACATCTCGTTGTCTAATGGTTAGACGGAGACCTGGAGAGGCCTACAAGCCGCAGTGTCTCGCACCCACTGTGAAATTTGGTGGAGGATTGGTGATGATCTGGGGATGCTTTAGCAAGACTGGAATCAGGCAGATTTGTTTTTGTGAAGGACGCATATATCAAGCCAAGTACAAGGTTATCCTAGAACACCTGCTTCCTTCTGCTCTGACAATGTTCCCAAACTCAGACGTTTTTTTCAACCAGGACAATGCTCCATGCCACACATCCTTGTCAATCAAGGTGTGGATGGAGGACCACCAGATCAAGACCCTGTTATGGCCAGCCCAATCTCCAGACCTGAACCCCATTGAAAACTCTAGAATTTGATCAAGCCATCAAACAAAGCTGAGCTACCTGAATTTTTGTGCCAGGAGTGGCATAAAGTCACCCAACAGCAAAGTGACTAACTGGTGGAGAGCATGCCAAGACGCACATAAGCTGCAATAAAAAATCGGGTTATTCTATAACTCTTCCTTAGTTAAATCATTAGTATTTTGTTGCTGAAAAATGAAAAAGAATTTGTTTTCTTTGCATTATTTGAGGTCTGAAAACAATGTATCTTCTTTTGTTATTTTGACAAGTTGTTATTTTCTATTTTTATTTGGAATTTGGGAATAATGTTGTCAGTAGTTTATAGAATAAACAAAAATGTTAATTTTACTCAATAAAATACCTATAAATATCAGAGAAACTGATAATTTTGCAGTGGTCTATTTTTTCCAGAGCTGTATACTATGCTGCCTCTGGGTGATGTCATCCAGAATCACAATCACTGTTATGCTGATGACACACGGTTGTATATTTCGATGAAGCATGGAGAAGCCCCAAAATTAGTTACTTTGGAAGCATGCGTTTCAGATATAAGGAAGTGGATGACAGAGAACTTCTTGCTTTTTTTCTCAAGAATACATGGCAATACATGGACTTGCTCCTACTTACCTAGTTGAAAAGATCCTGCCATACATACCGGCATATAACCTTAGATCGCAAGATGCAGTCCTAATTGTACCTAGAATTTCTAAACAAAGAGCTGGAGGCAGGACCTTCTCTCACAAAGCTCCACTACTGTGGAATGATCTGCCAACTACGGTTTGATGTGTAGACTCGGGGCTAACTTTCAAGTGTCTTCATAAGACTCATCTCTTCAGCCTGGTCTGTGATTAAGTGCATTCTGGCCCAGAGATGTGAAGGTTACCGGAAAGGCTTAATACTGTCCACCCTTGCTGTCTTGCCAGGTGGGCTTTCATTGCCACTGGGATGCCTTTCCTCCAATGCCATTCGGGGACAGAATCACTGGCTTGTTGTCTCTCTGTTGTGGCCATCGTGCAATTGAGTTGAACTCTGCTGGAAACACTCAGCCCTCATTTCAGGGTGGTTGTGGTTGGTGGGTGTCCCTTTGGTTGATGCAATGTGGGTGGATTGATTTCCTGCCTGTTGGGCCCTGTACGTAACCTCCCCCAGATGGGGCCACAATGTCACTGGACCCCCCTGTCTTAGCCCCAAGGTCTTATGCTGCTATGTTATTGTGTAGGGTCAGTTCTCCTTCTCCACTATAAATCCTTGTAAATCTTAGGAATGCACTCTCTAAATTTTCCTTGTCTCTGACCCTGTTTATGCTTAGGAGGACATGAGGTATTGGCCCACACCTCTGGAGTACCAGATTTGAATGACTCATTGTGGTCCCTGTACAAAGTCATCCTGGTTGTTTTGCAGATCAAGACGGTACCTGACGATTTCAGCTGCCTGGACTGGTCACCCCCCTGAGCCTGGTTCCTCTCTAGTTTTCTTCCTATATTTCAACCTTTTAGGGAGTTCTTCATAGCAACTGAAATTCAACACTGCTGATGAAAAAAGGGCTTTAGAAATACATTTCATTGCGATTTTCACATTGCTGTAAATAATAACAAGAATGAGTGTACCAGTTAAGGAAACATTATTCTCAGTAGAGTCAATGTGTCACTAACAAACATCTTCATTTAAATGTAAAAAAAATCATGTGAATTTCATCAAGGAGTGCATTGGGTTCGATTTGAGGTTCAATATAATTCAAACACCACGCCATCTGTTCTGTGTTTGGGTTCATAAGACAGGCCTCTAGTTCTTTTTTCAGCCAAGCTTGCCTAACATTATACTCACCCAACTGGATTCCTCTTAGCACAGTAGGCTACTGAATACGGTGGTACTCGGTCACTGTCAAACTGTTCAAATTGTTTTGACAGCAAAGTCTTAGTTTACGACACTGATGTACTGTAAGACACGTACATTTTTCCTTACAAAAGAAATGAAAACATTAAAGGATTAGTATACATCTCATCTGTAGAGGTGGATCATTTCAAACTCAGGAAAAGTTTTGTCAGAACAAACCTCTGTAAGCACACTTATGCAGTGGGCATCCAGTGAGTCCCAGTCCATGCTCCGACTCTACTCCCACTACTGCCCTTTTCACTTCAGCAATGCAAAACAGAAGTCGGGCAGGCATTGGCCATCATTTGTTTCTGAGCCACTGTGTCCAATCATGGGATTTGCTCAGTGATATTGTGGGAGGGGGGGTTTGAGGTGAACCCATGCCCTGTGGTAGGATACCATGTCCCTTGGCTGACCTTTAAGCTTGGTGCCAAACTGTCGGTGTCGGCCAAGGGTGACGGCAAGTCCATTGACAGATGCAGGTGAGTAATACCTCCTCCTTCTAATTACCTACTGTCTCACCTGATTCTCCCTCTGTCTTACAGGCCACAACTCTCCACACTGTTGTTTTATATCTTCTAACAGTCTGTCCTCTCTTCTTTTAGCTCAGCTATCTGTCTCACTCATTTCTATCTCTATCCCTCTTTCTCCCACTTATTCTTCTCATTCTGTCAACCTCTCACATTTTGTTGGTCACATTTTGTTGGAATTGTGTTTTTGTAAGTGGTTATTGGGTAAACCTTTGCAAAATGTTCTATTTTTACCTCGTACAATTCTATAATCTTTTGTCTTAAACCTATTTATGATATACCTCTGGTGTTTATCTTAAGCTATGGATGTCTCAACATTCTCTTACGCATTTCATTTGTGATATTTTTTTAATGTGAACTTTATTCCCAATCTAAATTAGCCTGGAATGGCCAGATTTAAAAAGGAAAAAGCTGAGGTGATGTAGCAGGTTCAACGACAAGAATGTGTCTGACAGGTATTCAAGTATTCCGAGTTCAGTAGTCAATTAAAAAAATTGTTTACCACAGCTACAGCTGCTATGAAGAATGCCTCACAATACAAATATTGTACAATAATGGCTGACAGACAGGCAGGCAGTTAGCATTGTACCACAGCTATTTTTGTATAGTATTTTCACAGCTGCAAAAAAGAAAATTATTGGCAACTGAACGGCTACCAACTCAAAGAATACAAAAATCTCCATCAACAGTAACTCAACGTTGTAAAACAAATGTTACAGTTATATTATACTATATAATAAATGCAAAATGGGATTAGCAGTTAGTAGTTGCAGTATGAGAGTGAGTTGATTTTAATTTTGCCAAATGTCATTGATAGCAATTCGTCATTACACTTCATGCATAAGAAGCTGTACAACACTAACATAGAAGTATTCGCTTTCTTCAAACATGCTTACAACCGAATGTAAAAGTGAATTACCAAAAATAATCTTAAACCAAGCTATATGGCATGATAGGAAGTGCATGGAGAATAAAATCAGCCTTTAATATTGAAATATTTTTTTATATTACATATATATTTTGACCAACATTAATTTGTTTGGCCAATGAAATCTTAAATTGAATTAAACAACTTGCATTGATTTTTAATCATCATATATGTTGTTTGTCGATTTAATTTAGTTAACCCTTTTATAAACCTTCACTGTGTGTGTGTGTGTGTGTGTGTGTGTGTGTTTGAGTATATTTCCGAATGTCTTTTTTATGGCATGGATGTGTCGGCTGCTGCCATCCACCAAAGACTTCACAAGCAGAACTACAGAGCCACTTTAAGGTGCCAATCAGTAGAGAGCCTCAAAAACAGGATGGACGGGTAACAGTTTGCTAAAAAAAAGTACTTCAAAAGCCTGCAGAGTTCAGGGAAAAATTGTTTGTGGACATAAAAAGAGACAAAGATTAACATGTACCAACATGAGAGCAAAAGAAAGTGTAGGGAGAGAAAAAATAAGCTCCATAGCATACCACCTCTTCTTGGGATGTATGTATGGGACATGTATGGCTGCCACTAGAACAAGCTCACTTGTCTTCATTGATATGTAACTGCATATGGAATCCAGAAGTAGGAATTATAAAGTAAACAAAAATATATTTACTACTTAAGTACAAGAAAAGGCCTCCAAGCAAAATGTTGACTGTGCATCCCCATCTCCGAACAGAATGATTACAACAATACTGCCATAATGACAAGAGAGAATTTCATGGTCCAAATGTGTAAAGTGTTCAACTTACCAATCTCCGGTTTGGTATCAAATTGAACACACTTTAATTACATTTGCAGAATATGAGAAGAAAAGCACAAAAAAACAACAAAAACAGAAAACTGCTGAAGATATCTTCAGTCCCTGCCCGGCTGAACATCACCAAAGAAGATGCCAGCACCTGGTGTGTCACTGAGTTGCAGAATTAATGCAATTCTTGCATGCAAAGGGAAATTCAACCAAAACAATGTGTTGTAATTTATAACGAGTTAAAACAACATGTACACAAATACCCTCAAATAAAAACTGATAATTTATACATTAACCTCAGTAATTGAAACCCAAATTCTGTAGTTGAGCCAATAGAAGAAACATGCTGAAATGTCCGCGTAAGGGCACTATAACCAGTGAAGCCATGTGTTCCCTTCCCCTTTGCAGGGCTGGCCATGACCAGTTTGGTGCCCGACCCGAGATATAAGCTGGTGCCCCTTGCATCGCAGCCAGTTCCGCCACGGTCATTGTGCTCATAAACTCACACAAAAACTGAATATCTTTGTTTTAGAGATTTTCTTTATTTCAGAAATGAAAATCCACACAAAATAAAAAACAGTATTAAAGGAACAAGTGACATGAAATAAATGATCGATACAATACATATGAAAATGAAAATACTGTATTACAGAAAACAATGTGCAATATGCATAATGTAGCATTGTTCTGCAGCCTTACTTGCTTTGTCTTTCTTGCAAATTCTTTAGAATTGTTTCTCTATTGCTTAAGACTTATTGAAATAGTCATGCTGACTGACGTCTAATCGGTTTGTTTCAGAACTGTTAAACAGTTTTTTATTTAATACGGTCCTCTGAGAACAAACTCTGTTCTTACCTTATTAGATAAAACAAATAGCCAGTCAGTAGGGTATATTGGTGCAGCCTTTTTGTAGATGCCTGATGCAGCACCACTGGACTGTGTTGAGGTAGAGGGGACAGGAGTGTTTGATGCTGCATCACTGGACCGTGTTGACGTAGAGGGGACAGGAGTGTTTGATGCTGCATCACTGGGCTGTGTTGAGGTAGAATGGACAGGAGTGTTTGATGCTGCATCACTGGACTGTGTTGAGGTAGAAGGGACAGGAACGTTGGATGCTGCCTCAGTGCGCTGTGTTGAGGTAGAGGGGACAGGAACGTTTGATACTGCATCATTGGGCTGTGTTGAGGTAGAGGGGACAGGAACGTTTGATACTGCATCATTGGGCTGTATTGAGGTAGAGGGGACAGGAACGTTGGATGCTGCCTCACTGGGCTGTGCTGAGGTAGAGGGGACAGGAACGTTGGATGCTGCCTCACTGGGCTGTGCTGAGGTAGAGGGGACAGGAACGTTTGATACTGCATCACTGGACTATGTTGAGGTAGAAGTGACAGGATTGTTTGATGCTGCATCACTGGACTGTGCTGAGGTAGAGGGGACAGGAACGTTTGATACTGCCTCACTGGGCTGTGCTGAGGTAGAGGGGACAGGAACGTTTGATACTGCATCACTGGGCTGTGTTGAGGTAGAAGGGACAGGAGTGTTTGATGCTGCATCACTGGACTGTGTTGAGGTAGAAGGGACAGGAGTGTTTGATGCTGCATCACTGGACTGTGTTGAGGTAGAAGGGACAGGAGTGTTTGATGCTGCATCACTGGACTGTGTTGAGGTAGAGGTGTCTGCAGGTGGCCCAGGAGGTGCAGGTGTGGGATTCAAGTATTTTGAAAGTGCATCTGAAGAAAGACGAGAAGTATATGTGAACATTTGGTGTTACATTATATTAATTAAAAAATCTGCTGATGGTAAAACTATACAATAATAGCACCTAAGCCACATTATAGCCTGAACACGAAAAGCAAGAGTTATAATAATGAAACAGCACAAACACAATAGGGATTCACCAGTGACCTTGCAATTATGACAAATCCATAATGAATACACAAATGCTTATATGTATTCATTACAAATGGGCAGGGGAAAGGAAAAGCATTTTTATGGACTTTTACAAGCAGGGCTACCATAGCTAAAATATCTAATAAATGTAGACCCGATTGATGCACTGGTCCAGGAAGGAGCTGCAGGCAACACATACAATATGGCCTAATTAGCTGTAGTTACGTTGTTGTGGGGGCTTTCGCTTTTATGTAACATTTCTAATTAATAATATTAAAACTGTATTAACAACAGTATTAGTAAAAAGTAGTGAAGAAATATCTAATCTTCACTCATTTGGGCATCCATGGATGGACAGCGCACCTAGCATTTGCCTACCCTGCCTATGCCACGGGCCGGCCCTGCCACTTTATTATATCATGTGGACATCTTACACTATATGGCACAAAACTTTTTTTTAATTGTTTTGTGCCATGTAATGTGCTATAGCTATTTTGAAATACAGTAAGGTTCTCTGGAAGTAACCACCTGTATAAACTCAATGGAGATAAAATTGGGGTGCAAGCAATAACGTGGATGCAAAGTGTGCATTACACCAGAAAAACACAAGGTAAGGCGTCTCCAGCCTTCTGAACACTGCTGTCCTGCATTAAGCAAAAATAATCTCGACCACTCAGATTGCAAATATCATTGCAGGGACAGTGTGGTCTTAATTGGCCAATGAAACGTGGACGAAGTCACTAAATGCGTGCGCGATTTTTTTTCGTTCATTAGAAGGTAAATTGCAGTACCATTCTAAATGTGCCTACCTACCAACGATGTAGCCCAACAAAACAGGCATACAGGTAAACGTTATCAGAATTTACCTTTTTCAAACTTTCGGCTGTTGGTGAATTAATGTTGTGGCTAGCAACCCCCACTAACATTTTTCATTCTTCAAGTTACTCTAATTGTATCCTATATCGTACTACGAAAATGAGTGAAGGTCCTAGTATGACAATAAGCTCTCGCGCATGCATTTTTGTGTTAGAGGCGCACAATTGTTTGAACGGCTTATGATGCTAGCTTTACACCGTACAGTACATTGTTACCAAGTATCTGCACGAGAAGTAAATCATACGTTAATGAAAGTACTTGTTTCAGTTTTACGGAATTACAATGTATGATTGCGTGTCTTGATGCTACCAGTTAGAGATGGGAAATATAGACAAACTTTTTATTGCAGAACATTGCCATTTTGATGCAGTTACAAAAAATAAAACAAAATGTAATTAACATTTATGGGCACCGTGTATTTTTTTTATTTTATTTTTATTTTTTGCGTATTAGGCCTACCGTTTAAATTCTGTTTGGTTTGTTGCAGTTATCCTTCGTTCCATTCACATGCAAACTGAATCAATTTGATTTCCAACACATTTAACATATACAGAGCAATATCAGTAGAACACCTGCAATAATTGGTAATTATTGATGGTTTTAATAATTGGTTTATCATCCCAGCTCTACTCTCAGTACCACCATCAACATTGTTAATTCATTTAGCGTCCACATTATTCCTTCTGCTGTCCCATTAGTGAGGCTCGTCGGCTTGACAAACAGATATACTGTAAAACAAGAAGGCGTGATTGGTTTGGATCCAGAGGTGGTAGGGTCAAACAATTGAACCTAATTCTTCCGTGGTCATCACATGTAACCCCAACATAGATGCTTTAGACAGGAATATCTGGTCATTTTAAAGTAAAAATTGGGCAGCATCAGCTTTGGGGATGTGGCTGAATGTTATACAACTATGTGTGTGTAGTTTTGAACATAGCCATAACATAAATGATAAATGCATGTCTTACTGGGGGATCTTTGTTCATGCTTTGTTCAGAACCCCCCTTTGTATAGGGCTGCCTTTGGCTTCATTGTCTTCATGACAATTGTGAATTTGAACCGTAATCTTCCGTCACAACATCGCAGATGGAAGATAATTATCTCTTTTTGTGAGGTGCCTTCAGGCTTCTTTGGCTGGCCTAGCAGACGACGTGCCTAAATGCTCATGATCTGACACATACAGCCCATGACTAACATAAGTCAGCGGGCCTGCTAGATAAAAAAAAAAAAAAGTATAACGTAAAACGCTTTAGGTGTGTCTGTGTGAGGTTGCGAGTATCCAAATACGTTCCCCCGCGCTACACATTCTCTCTGATGGTGTAGATCTTATTTTAATAAAAAAGAATACAGTATATTCCCTTTATTTGGCACAACTGCTACACAGGAGTAGGATGTGGAGAAGACGTTTGAGGCCTCGTTGTAGGCGTTTGGACAGCAGCAGAGTGTGGGGGGTTGCAGCCTGGGGGGGGATTGGTGTGTTATGGAGGCGATACTGTGTTTAAGTTCACAAGTTCACCCGGGGAGCACCCGAGAGGAACGCACCCTGGTCTGTGACAGGTGTGTCAGGGGTAGTGAGTGAAGACTGAGGAGGGGAGGAGGGAAGGCGTGAAGTTGGAGAGGGGGAGGTGGGGTCCTGGGGGTATTTTTGGCAAGAATACGGGTTGAGGTGATATGTTTATAACTCCTATTTTTCTCTCTCTTTCTCACTCGTTCTCTGTCTGTGCTTGTCTGTTTGTCTGTGTCTCTCCTCTCAGAAGCAGATCACCTAGGGCACCAAACAGGCCTTAAAGTGCAATGCGAGTGGCACCAGCTCTGAACGCCTCAGGTAGGTACACGCTACATTTGTGAAACCACATGCACCAGCGATCCCTGAGAAGGACCCGTTTATTATGATCTTACTTCGCAATACTTCACAATTTCCGATGTCCTGGCAAAGTTGGAAATTTTGTAAACGAGTTATTCGAACTCGACTTCACTCCACCACCCATGTTGTTAACACCCACGTAGCATAGCCCAGCTTCATGTTCGCTAAACCTCATACTGCGAGTGTAATATGCCTACAGTCTATGGATTCTTCAGATGTCACGTTCTCTCATGGCATGAACCATTTAAAAAAAAAAAAATTTTTTAACGGACAACTGTCTCCCTGTGGCCCTCAGGCCAAACCGATCCTCGCCTGTTAAAACCGCAAACATAATTTGCATGGGCCTGCCCCTAGAATTTCCCAATGTAAACTGGGTGCTTCACTCCGCTGTAGCGTGCTCCGCTCGGACCTGAGTCCTTCCTGTATGAAGCCGGTCACAACCCTGCTGATGGTTATAAAGAACAGGCATTTATTAGCAAATATAATTGCTTTCGCCACAGATTGTCTATTAGTTTTGCACTGGCGTGACGGGACACCTCTAGAGTTGGATTGTCTTCATAAATGCTTCGGCACTGAATTACCTCGACAGGCAAGGGGAGGCTAGATGAATTAGACCAGGTGTATAGGCGTTGTGGATTTTGATGTGTGCTGAGGGTTATTTTCATACTGGAAGATCTACTCGATACTGAGTTTTTGCCTCCAGGCAGAGGCAACCCTGTTTTAACAAAAGGTTCCTTTAAACTTGGATGCCAATATTTTTGGAATAAAAAATTAATCATTTTCTTTTACATTAGTATAAGATAAAACATGCTTTATGGTGTTTACAGTATTGTTTTCACATATTTTATCAACGGTGCCCATATTCTGTTTGTAATATCTATTTTGAATTTATCATATCGTCTGATCTCGTGACAGCCTATGATGAGGTAATCAGTGTGTTTTTCAATCAATTCGTCTACTTTAACTAGGTTATTTGTGCTTCAATGCAGACCCTAGTCTCTTTTAGGCATTCCTGAATGCCAAAAACAATTGGCGGTTCCTATGCTAAAAGCAATTCTGGCATGAGGTTGGGGATTTCGTTACTCAGAGTGCATTTCTCCCTCAAATGATTTAACTTCAAAGGCATGCATACGAAGACTAGGTTAATCTCTAACATGATCTCTAAATTACACTCCAAGCGAAAATCCAAAACGTTTCATATAAAGTAAATATTGTCGGTTATGTTTTTGTTTTGCTATAGATTAGTCTTATAAATAGAATAATCCATTCATATAAAAAGTGAGGTGACACTGCCCCCACGTAGTCTCCTGGCCTTTCAGTGTGGATATTTGTATTAAGACTTCCTTGGTGTGTGTGTGTGTGTGTGTGTGTGTGTGTGTGTGTGTGTGTGTGTGTGTGTGTGTGTGTGTGTAGCTGTGTACTCCCAACAGAAAGTGTTACAAACAGGGGCACTTCTGCATGTGCATGTTCATTGGTTGCCCAGAGCCTCCGGCTGTTTACATAGAACTCTGCCATAGTTTCAGCTCAGACTGTGATGTCACATGCCATTGTCTCCCAGTGGCCAATCAGACAAGCCTTATTAGGTAAATACGGTAATCCTGCCATGGCCCTGCATTCACTACGGCATTGGAATCTTCAGTAGTTATCTCCACTACACTGCACCCGAGGAAGTCGCGGGAGCGATCAGGGAATTGACTAAACACATTAGTCTAACCCGCATGCCTCCCTTAGCCTGCGCCGACAAACACACACACACTTTACGTTATGTATATGTGCTATCTATCTCATTAGTGGCTATCCATAAACCCATCTGTTCTGATCGTGGAGTTCATCTGTTCCAGCACGATCATCCTCCCTGGCTAATGCATTTCACAGAGGAACCCGCGATTGGTGATCTCAGTGCAGATACATTGTTTTTCCACGTTATTATCTACACATTTAGCTGTGTGAGTCTGTGTGTTTGCAAGCAGAGTTTTGTTGGGTTTGCCTGGTGGGTGTTGCTGAGGGTGTCTGGTGTGTCCGGACTGGGTCCCGTTCTCAACGTCCCCTCACCCCTCGTAATGCCCCCCTGGGATCTCGCTGAGTGTTTGTGCTGGAGGCGGGGAGCGGAGACTGCTCGTGTTTTCATAGCTAAAGCTCTTTCCTGAGGTAATGGTGGCCTGGGTTGACCGCTGCCGGCTAGAGAGCAGAAGCTCCCTGGAGACAAATGACAAAAGTACACATTGGTTTCACATAAGTTCAGAAAGATTCGAAAGCTATTAATGATTTGGTTTAGTTGTTCTGGCACCCTTTCCATATCTTTCTGAAGTTATCGCACACATCCTTTACAAATCGTGTAACGGATATTAGCATGTGGCTTGCATCATGTCCAAATCATGCTAAAGTATCTAAAATCGATTATGAAGCTCTTTGAACTTTGGTGCTTGGAAAAATAAATTTGTCCTATCACTTTTGTGATGAAATGCACTAAACATGCTAGAAACATGCTATTTGCCAAAGCAGTATTGAGCATTGAAGATAATGGAAGATGATATGAGGATTTTAGTGAGTATTATATAGAGATTTTGTCTAGATATTGTTTTGAATGCAGTATGTGCAGCTGTTTACTTTGGCGCGGTCTTGATGTGGTGTGTCTACTCTTATTAGTCTGCCTGGGACAGATGGCCAGTTGGTGAGGACCACAGTAAAGGGAATCAAACTGTGTAGGTGGATGTTTTGGTCATGATGATCGGGGTGTGGGGAGTCCGTGATGATCTTTCATCTAGATGTGAATACCAGGAAATGAAAGATGACATTTTGAACTCAAGTCTCATACTCATCTTTTGATCTTAAACGCAAATGTCTTCAGTGAACAACAAAAACAAAGGAATTTGCCTTACTGTTCCAATACTTTTGGAGGGGACTGTATATCAACACATGTAATCATTGGCTAGACAGAGTTTAGGACCAATAATCCAGGTTTAACTACTTGAGATGAGCAGGTTCGGTATTCATCCATGCAATTATTGATTTATCCAGCGGAGGTAGATGAAATGAACAATCCGATTATGCTTGGCCGGGGAGTGTGTAGGTCATGCTACAGAATATTGTTTGTTTAGGCTCTAATTTGCTAAAGTGTTTCCTAAATGCTTGGGGGTTAGCAATACTTATAGCAATAGAACTTGACCTTTAGTTAAATCACAGCACATGGCTTTACAGTCTTTAGATTCTGGGTGCCAGACTGCATTTAGGTCTATGTTTGGAGTGTGCTTTCTTGGCTCTAGCCTGTAACAGTTTGATCAGGCAATGCTGGTTTCTTTTAGCCCAGGAGGACTGTCCCACTGGGGCATTGCACATACTAAAATCAGGGTGGGGCTGATCATCAGCACAAACAGTTGTAATGGAACTTATTCCACTACTACTCATGGGCACATCGCAGAGCTGGGTGCGTTCCCGCATAACACGCGCTGTACGCCAAAGTCACATGGAAGGCGGGCCACTATAAACTGCGACGAAGCCGGTCTCCAAGTCCGTCAGAGGCTCAGCGACCCGATGTTCCCTGGATTGTGCAAGAGGAGCGAATGAAAAGCCGGAATGCGCCCCTGTCAACACCAGAGCCAAGCGAGACGGCGTTTGTTTATTTAAACGACTCCAAATTGTGAGCCGTGAACCAGGAAGCAGCAGGTGCCTGGCTCCTAACGGCAGGCTAGAAAAGTATTGTTCACAGTGGATAAACTGGTTGGGATTGGGTAAGGGTGGTGAAGGCTGAGAGAGGAGGGATGGAGGGACCTCCCCTCAGAAAAAATTGTGAACTAATGGAAAAGGAGTTGGGGCTCCTTGACTAGTTTAGTGTAGGGTGTGTATGTTGGGGGCTGTTTTTATTACCGCTATTGGTGCTTGTTCTATCTCTGCTCCATTGAGAAGGCTGGCCAGTGGTGTTGTTGGCAGGGGTGAGGGCGGGGTAGGAGAGCAGTCGGGGGAGAGAGGGATCCTTTGTTGGGAGCAGTTTTGGCTCAAGACTCCCTTGTGGCTCTGTCACTCTCCACTGCCCTGGCGCTCTGTCCTTTATGCATCCCATCCATGTCAGGTTAATGCTCTTATTCCCTCTTTCCTTCCTTCTCTTTCGTTGGTGCTGTGTGGTACTCCCTTGCTCGCTTTCTAATTTTTGTGGTTGTGTTTGTTCATTCTCTGAAAGGCAATAACATTTAACATTTTTGTGCCAAGGCTTAGGATTTGTCTGTTAAATATACTGAGTCATTCATTCTGCAGCTCTACAATAACAGCTTGCACCCTACATATGAACCCCAAATATCTAAATACCCGGCTGCGAATATACAGCTCTGGAAAATAATGAGGAGACCCCTGTACCTTTTTCTTCCCTTTACAAAAAAGTTGGACGGTCTTAAATGAGGAACACAAGGATTACAATTAAGAGACCACTGCAGATTGAACGCTTCTGTTCCTGACTCAGAACTTTATTTTTCAACTTTTTTGGAAAGGAAAGAAATGGGTGCAGTGGTCTCTTATTTTTTTTTCCAGGGCTGTATTTAAATAACACTGGCTTCCTTAACTTTTGAGTGATCTGAGTGAATTATGTCTGGTTCATTCAGGGACATCACCGCCCACTATTCGTGGGACACAACCTAACCTATCGCCTAAAGCCCATGAAGCTAATAACTGACATGATTATAACATTAAATGTTTCTTATTAATTTTCAGTTATATAATGTCTAACACCGCTGTTGTTTCTCCCAGTTTAACTCTTACTCAACAAGCCAGGTGGAGCCAGGTGCCTCAGGGCAGGTAAGCTGAAGGGGAACAGGAGGGGAGGCGGAGGAGGATTCAGGTGACCAGTTTTACTTGGGACTGACTCGAACCCGTCCGGACACGCAGGGGAGAGCTGCTCAGAACAGCCCGGGGTGAAAGAGGGGGAATGGGGGAGGAAAAAACTTGAAATATTAACATAGAATTCTCCTATTTGGCCTCTTTTCCCATCTCTTCCTTTCCTTTATCTGCATCACTCTGACTTTGTTTCACTTTTCTTCTCTTTATTCTTACATATCCTCTCTTGTCTTTCACAATTCACCTCCCTGCTATATTAAGTTCCTTTGGAAGTTAGGAAATCTCTTGGTTTTAGTTGTACACTTATTTGTTAGATAATAGAAAGTAGCAGCCCTAATGATTTGTTGAATCAAGAGTGCTAATCTGGGATTATAATAAAAATGTGTGCCGTTTTGTTTGCTTTATGACCAAAGTTGAAAACCCGGTATGGGCTGCTCTCATATAGTGGACTGGTTGGTTGTTTGGTGATTAGTGTTTTGGATGACTGAAGATTAACATATTGTCAGAAGCTCTGGAAGTTGCTGTGATGAAGCAAGGCCCGAGTCACAAATTGGATATCATGAAACTGTGTTAAAACTATGTGTATATATAAAGGCGTATCCTGACCGTGGTATAACTATAACCTATGTATAGTTTACCAGTCAATTAGAAATATGTCTGACTCCGCTTGCTTTTTAAGTCCGTGTCAGCCTGCATTGCCAATTAGAATTTTGTAATGTTTTCCCCCATAAAGTGGTTGTGATCATTGTCCTGCCGAGACATATGCTTGTATTTCAGCAAATAAAATGTTTCTATACTCTTCAGAATTCATTCCGCTGTCAGTGTGTAAATTATTGATGAAGACTAGTGAGCCAGTTCTAGCCACACATGCCAAGCCACATATTGTACAGATGAGGTGGTATTCTTCAGATCATGGGCAGTTCTTTTATTCACTCTCCACACTTTCTTGCTATCACTCTGGAACATGCTAGTCTTTGTCTGAACTGTCCACAATACCTTTTCTGGAACTCTACACGCTCTTTTCGGTGCTTTTAATCCAACTAACCTGGTCGTATTGTTTTTAAGGCTAACTAGAATCATAGTAAGCACTGCTAGTATAATATCTTGCTGCTAGAAGAATGATAATGAACCCTCGATAATGAACCCATCACTAGTGTAAAGTCTACGTCTTTATCAAACTATTGACCCAGAATTCTAACCACCTGTTCACACTTGCATGTTTCAAATTAGCCCCACTATTTATTTCAATTTGTTACCCCGTTTATTTTGTGAGGTATTGCTTCTTTCAGCACTCTACAAAGTCTTTTTGTACAGTTATTTACCAGATATACTTGTGTGCCAGCCTTTGTTTCTAGGTTTAGACCTTTGGATAGCCCCTTTTGTACCTTAGCATCTCTCTAAGATCTCATGCGTTTGGACTTTGTTTAGCCTTAATCGACCATGTTTTCAATTCTACCGTGTTTACAGTCGTTCCAATAAACCTGCCGCGCCCTGCGCATGAAACCAGCTCCTGTGCTTATGGTAGTTCATTACAAGTAGAGAAGTTAGAGAATGTTAATCCAAACACAATCATGAGGAAAACCTGAAGGAAACAGAGAAGTGATGACATTTCTACTGAATAATGTTGGTCCTTTAAGGTCTTGGAATAATTTAAGAAATGTACTTTAAATAGAACCATGAGGAAAGCTGTGGGAAATATCCAGCTGAAGTGCAGAAATTTGTGCTGAAACACAAATTGAGCCTAGTCCTGGACTATAAAATGTATCTGAGTGAATATTTCTATTGAGCTTTAATAGATATATTTTTTGTCCAGGAATAGGCTTCTTCTGTGTCCATCAAACTGACCCTCAGTGTTTCAGGAACTATTACAGAAATATATTCAAGCTCAATCATAGACCACTTTGAACTTTCAGGAAATGTTCAGTATTTCTAATTTCCAACGATCAGTACAAGCTCTCCATCTTGGTATCCTAGTTAAGCAATTACTCTTCCACACTGCTCCCACAACCAGGAGTGCTTCTGGGTCAATGTGTGTGATGTCACACCACATCACCTGACAACGTCAGCTTATTGATGCCTTCCTGGCCCATGTTTGCGCGACTCATGGGTCTTCCCAGCCACTTGTCAGCTGGAGTCACAGACGAGCTTCCAACATATACCGCAGTGTTCAGCATGATGCTAGGAAAGAGGAAAATCAATTTTTTCACATGAAATGTGCTGGTAATGTTGTCCTCCACCATTCCAAGAACGTTGTGGGAACACTATATGCTTAATTTGCATTAGGCAACTACTCTCTTGCCAAGTTCTGATAGACATTATTTTCTGAACATTTTGTGCTGGCTGGGTAGTTTTCCCTTTTGCCTCCTGCCCCCTCTCTTGCTGAGGTATTTTGTGGAATTCCATACTGATGAAATTGTTCCTGTAATTGTTGGCCCTGAGAAACAAAACCGAAAAACTCCCACATACCAAAGAGACGCTGGACAAATATAGTCCCGACAGCTCATACGTTTTTGCAGCTCTCTTCTTTCACTGGCTTTGTTTGGTTGTGAGGGCAGGCCATCTATTATTGTCAATAATTTTGACATGTGACGATTAATCTGCTGTCAGAGTTGAGTGGTGAACTGCTGGGGGGGGGTGTCAAAGAGCATTGACTTAGTCCAAAACCAACAGACATGTCCTTGATTGGAGGTGCTGCCCATTGTCACATCTTTTGAATCAACTGTGACTTTCTTAAAAGCTTAAAATAATGAACTTTTCGTGTATTTGTTTCTCAGGGTTGCTACTACTCATTAATACAAAGTAGTTTTGTATGAGTTGTGTTATATACTATGCACTGCCATGTTCTTCTTAAACAGAAGGCTTCATATATGAAATGGGTCTGTCTATCAGTCGTTGCCTGTGGAATTGGGTTTTTTGTTTTCTTGCACTAGGAAGGAAAGAATGGGTCTAGTATTAACATTACAACTTCCTTGTTGCAGATTTGCATGTGCTCCAGTTCCATGAATGCTTTAATATTTGCTCATGATTGCACATCTAAATATGGACAATGGGTGCCTGTGAGTCAACACCCTTATAACGTTTCCAGTACACACACTCAAATTGTTTCAGCAAACTGACTACTATACAGCGGCACTGAAAGGGTTCACTGGCAGACAGACAAGGAGGGGAAACGGAACACTGAACATAGAATCTGAACTCTCCGTCACCCGGACTCTCTCCGTCACCAAGTAGGCGGATAGTAGGGATTTTTATGGGTATCAGCAAACTTCCTACTGGAAAGTTAGTGTGCTCAGGCGTCACTTTTGGTTCTTTGGAAGTCGTGTGAATGTCTTTTTCTTTAACCCTGCATGGGCTTATCCGCGAGCAGGATTTCAAACCCTGCTCTCTTGACGACGCAACATCCTGGGAGGCGTGGCTGTGCCGCGTCATTCAGCGGCCACATGTTACTTGCTCTTGTGCTATTAGCTGTCACATGTACTAGCAGTACTGCATTCTTCAGGCATGACCACCATAACTGGGTCCTTCCTTTTCCTTTGCACTACATCATAACCATTTATGAGAACAGTTGGCCCTCGAATGTTAGCTGAGAATGGTCCAAAGCCATGTGTGAAAAATAACCAAAGTGCCACAGAGCTTTCACCAACTTGTAAGAAACATGTTTTTCAGAACTTTGTGTGCCAGCTGGGTATTCTCTCATTCTTGACTAGAACACTTATCCCACTGCCTTGTGCCCCCTTGCCATCTGCCCCAGTTGTCCCCCTTCATGTCTCCCACACCCCCCCCCCTTTCTTCTTAAAAAATGCGTTTTTGGGTGAACAGTGGTGGAAAGAGATGTATTGCAATCGTTCCTTTGACAAAGTTTAACAGGGGGCTGGCTGTCAGTATCCAGGTAATTATAGCCCTCAGGCCAAACTGTGGAAGACGCTTCGCTAGTGCCCACCCCCCGGTTCTCCCTACTTTCACAATAGGCATACCCTGAAATGGAAACTGAAAAAGTGCCTTCTGGGGCCAAGCATACTGAAAATGTCACAACATTAGTGTCAGTTAGCCACAATTTTGATCAAATGAGCTGATGATTTCACATTTTTAAAATCATCCATGCAGCAGGAAATTAGCTTTCAGTGTCAGAGAATAATTGTTCCATTATCATTTACTGAGTGATGAGAAAGCTGTGGAGGCAACTGGTCTGATACTTTATCTATCTTTAGGACGAGAGAGGTTGTCTGGCTCCCTGTCGTTCTTGCTCTTTCCATGTCCCGCTCCATCTTTCTTTTGTTGTGGTTAATCTACAGAGTTCCCCGACTTTCTATACTGTTTTCCACAGTGTCACCCAGCCGCCCCTGCTGAATATGCCTCAGCGTTTTCCTGTACAGCCTCTTTGTGTGGAAACATGATTTAATCCTCAGTCCTCACCTTGTGAACCTGTGACTATACTTCCAGGAAGACGTCTGTTAAGTCTCTGCCCCGACCCATAAGTACAGGTGGAGGTGTTCTCTGATTGATGGTTAGAATGCTTAGTGACGGTGGGCGGACCTCTGGGTCTCGGCGTCATTGCACACGATTTACGCTCCTTGGATGGCTCGTCTCCCCAAGGGAAATACTGCGGACAGAAACCTTTAGGACTTCATTTCTCGGCGGTCGGAGGCTTTCTCAGAGCTTGTTTTTAAGAGGAGGTTTCTGTGACTTCTTCTTTTGCTCCGATATTCCATTCATTGTCATTGGTTGTCTGCTTTTTCCAGGGATTGGGCCTCTCCCATTGACATAGTAGGGGCCTACTGTCTTCTACTGTCAGGATACTGGTGGAATGTATAGGAGTCTCAAGGGCCATAACGGCACTGAAATGGTCTCTGAAATCAATGTCTGAAGCATTTGGGATTTAATTAGTGGCCCCAGAACAGGTTCTCTGTGGTAAAGCATCCACTTAGGGGCCCCTCATTGGATTTTCACATCCACAATGGAAAGACTGAAGCGTCAATTCTAGTAATCCTATATGGGTACTGGCTGGCCTATCCCCTGGGGGCAATGCTACTCACAGCTCCCATACGTTCATTTGTGGGTTGGTGTGTTTACAGTGCATGTGTGCATTTTCCTGGTGTGTGTGTGTGTGTGTGTGTGTGTGTGTGTGTGTGTGTGTGTGTCTTTGCCTGGAGTGAATTGATTGAGCAGTGAATTGTGTGTCCCCAGGGTGTTTTTGAGCGGTGTGTTGTTGGTGTTTTGTGGCTTTACAATGGGCCTGTGAGTGCAGAACTGGGATGTGTGTGTGTGTGCATGCTCACGTGTTAATGACAAGCGTCATAAAACAAAGAGGAGTTTCCCCCAGCTCCTTTGCCTGGGGTAATTACTGTTTAACTTTCTGGAAGTGTGGTGTGATTGAAATGATGATGTGAAATCTCTTGGGTTTGTTCGTTGTTAACATTCTTATGGTCTGTCATTCAGTCTGGCATCATGTAATAGACAGGAAGCATAGTTTGATCTAATGACTGGTCTGTCAGCAGTCTTATACACCCCTCTGATTGAGCTCAGAATCATTTCTCAGAATGAGCTCAGAATCATTTCTCAGAATGTCACAGAGCATCTACCTGAACAGGTGTGTTGGTAACCAAAGTTGGACAGGTGACTGGCCGTTACCGCTGGGGTTGCTCAGGATGGAATGCGGAATGGAGGACCTAACCCCTGGCCTATTAATGAGCCATCCCCACGCCTCCCTCCCTCACGCTCCTCTTCCTCTCCTCTCTCTGCTTGACCGGGCCATTGTGAGGGGGACTGCATAGGTTTAGGCTGGGGGGGGGTTGGAGCGGGTAAGAGGGACCATGAAAGAAAGGTGGAATTGTTGTGGTATGTATGGAGACCGGCCCTGTAGCACCTGGCCATCTGGCCATTAGGTCCCCCTGAGTCGTAATGGACGCCTCCCCCTCCACCCTCCACCCTGGCTTTGGACCCATAATGGACACCCCCGCCGGCCCCTAGGGGAGCCCCTCTGGGACCCAGCAGTAGGAGGTTGTGCAACTGGATAATGGCTCCATTTAAGGCCCCATTCACAGTGAAGGTTGAGGCCAGGGACTGAGGAGCTGTGGGGTCGAGGGGGGTCACTTTGCTCTGAACGCCGCCTGGTAGTTAAATCGCTGCCCTGACGATGACCACACAGATTCAACCTGCTTCCCGGTCGCTTTCACGGTAGAGGCAGGTGTAAAGGGGAGGGGCCAGGGGGTCAGGCGAGAGGAGAGCAGGTGGTGGTATTGGATTTGGTGGTCCGTGACTCCGATTTCGGTTACCAACAGGTGAAGGGACACTTATACTGGGATGCTTGTTCCTATTTACAAAGCAAAGCAAAATTAAATCTGAAGGTTGCTGCATTGATGTGAGTCTTAGAACCTGGGGAAAGGGAAAAGCAAGGGAGGAATCCTTCGGGACTTGTGAGACAAAGAGATGCTCCCATGCACATGTCACACACACTTGGTAAGGATACGACAGGTGTGCTGGAGGATAAAGGGGCTGTGAGAGGACCGCTAGTGCTACGGCAGGAATGCTAACCCAAGACAGAGCAGAGGAGTTCTGAGACATGCTAACACACACACATTCTCTATGTGCAACCACAGTGAGTTGTTGGTATGCGATGCACCTGCTAATAACTCACAGTAAGTGTTGAGGTGAGATACACGGGACAGGTTTTTGGCGTTTCAATCATTTTTCTACAGATGTTGGTGGAACAGCCTCAATTCTATAGAGGCCATGGGAAAGTACTGCATTTGGCAAGAGGATCTAGAGAAAATCTGTGACTTATGTTGTTGTTGTATTTTTTGAGTTTGGGCTTTTTTCTTTTTAGCAACAATACCGACTTCAACATAAATGTTCTGGGCTGCTACTTTTAATAAATTCCTTTATTTTTGAATTACGAAAGCACAGTCAAGCACGCATGCACGCACGCACGCGTGCGCGCACAGAAACATTCCTCAAATGTTGTAACCGATGAGGCAAGATTTGACATGAAAAACAACGTTGAGGTGTAGCTGGGCTGGTCCTGTGTCTGCAGGACCCACACAAATCGACCCCCCTGAACACACTCCGCCCCTTTCTTCTCCTAACTGAATTCTCTTCAGAACAGGACTGAGGGTGTACTTCTGTGTAACCCATGGGCCACTTCTCATCACCTCTCCAGTTGTCTGTTTAGTGGACGTGTCAGTGAGTTGTGAGTGGGGAGGTGAGACAGACAAATTCCAGTTAACTGGAACTGGTGCCTCACTTCTGATTCCTGACAGGAGAGACGAGCCTGAGATTCTTTTATGGTTATGAAAATAATACTGTAAAATATTCATGACACTTATGTGTAATATCAACCGGATGATTAAATTAGTAACAGTTTATATTCAATATCAGGCACCTCTGGTCTTTGGCATATGTCCATTATATCATCAGGGCTTAGGGGTATCTATGTCTGCTGTGCTGCATCATGCCTAAGTAGCTGTTATATAATGACCGTACAACCTCCCTCTTGTGCCCTATTGCATAAATATACTATATTATATGTAGTGACTTCTGCAGCTGGACACCATAGTAGCTTCCTGTTTACCTGCCATTCTAGATTTAGTGCCACTGATTGTGACACAAAGGTGGCTTGTAAAGATGAGATTTCTGCAGTTTGTCCGACCAACTTTATAGCCTAGGTATCAGAGAAACCCTACTCCAGTCATTCTTCTTTGTGTACAACCTTCATTTTATTTTCATGTCAGAAAGTAAGGAGGTCATCATTAATCTTGTTCTGGAGACCATTTTGCCCTGAAGGGAGAAATTATGTGATTGGTTGCCTTAACGGTGTGGGAGGATCTACATTTCAGAGTGGCTGTTTTCTGCAGACATTTGATCAGTGTTGTCTCTACCTTAACCATAAACTTTACTCTTACCTCAACTAGATAACATTTAAACTTCACCAGAATGACTAAAAAGCAGCTTTCAGAAAAATAGATGTTTTTAATGAAAAGCTATTTCTGTTAAAATGGACAAAATTGACACCTGTCACAGTGTGTCAGGTCTACAATGTGCATACAGCCTAACTAGCCATTCATAACAAACTTCTTGGCTTCATGCTACCAAGTCAGACACTCTGCGTTGGGATGAGGATATAGATACAGAGCCTGTAAGATGTCTACACCCCCTCTTTGGTGACAGTGACAGTGGGTATTTATTTACTAGTTCCTTCGGGTTGGTTAAAAAGCTGCAGCAACTCTTGAGATCTGTGGCTAGCGATCTTTTCTTTAAAACCCATATTGTTTTTAGATAAGTCTACCATTCTGAATATGGCCCTGGACAATTTGCATTTGGCCCCCTTTGTTTGACTTAGGGGGTTGTTCTAAAAAAGGGTTTACGTTCATTTTACTAGGTTTGTTTTTCATCTAACTAATGTTAGCTAGCTAAATCTAGATTTGACATCAAGATTTGGTTAGACAAACCCAGGCTTGGTTTTATCTTGTAATGGATATGACAATCATCACGTTGGATATAGCAAGGAGAACTGCGCCTTGAAACTTTATCTCAATTGACATTGTCAAGTGTTATTTATTTTATAAATGTGGATAGAGCATATGAGTGTTTGTGCTGTAGTTGTTGTCATCCTGTCTGCCAGTGCCTTCTTGCACTTTGCCCTTTTTTCTGACAGGGAAACAAGCTATTACTGTACTATTTCCTGCTGTGTTAAACCCCGGGTATCAAGAAAATTACAGTACATTTTAGCTGTTTCCAACGATTTTTTCCTAAGTTGGGCTATGTATGACAGTTATGCTTACCTGCTTGGCTTAGACTGGGGCAGCGGTCAGGTGTGTTTTGCGCTGTCTGAATGTATTGATCGAAGGTCAAGTTTGCATTACAGTAAAATCTCTCCGAGGGTCTTAACCTCTACAGAATCAATCTTAGTCTTAGAAAACTCGCTCAGTGGAAGTCTTTGCAACTTTTCCCTCTCATTTAGCTGACCTGTTCTGCGGTAATGTAATACTATCAGTTCCAGGAATCTTATCAGTCTGTGTAATGTGTTGTAAGTAGTAATGTAGCTGAGAGGAATTTTTCCTTCTCAGGGTGGAGCATGAGCCGCCCTTGGCTTGGTTGTCCAGTATGTGTGTGTGTGTGTGTGTGTGTGTGTGTGTGTCTGATGGCAGTAGATAGGTTGTGATAAATGTACCAATGTGTCACTCAATTCTGATAATACGCCCCATTGCCCTGGGGAACAGAAAAAAGCAAAACTCCCGGCTCTGTGTTTGATGAATATGAGGAAGATTTCATCTCCAAACAAGATAAACATTAGATTTCTGATTACAGGTACACGTCTGTAGGCAGGGAGCCTAGCTAGAGTGGTTGGTTGCTTTTGGATTTTTGGTCTGTGACAGCTCTGCATTGTGGTTGAGAGGCTGGGAAAACAGGCTTTGGAGGTATGCTTGATGTTGTGCTCAGTCCTTTCTCGTTTCGTCGGCGACTGACGTGCATTTGCATTCGCAAAGTACTGTAACGAGATCTTGGTTTTTGCTGCGGCCGTGTGGAATGCACCTCGGCCTGCGTTGACAGGTTACTCTGCTCCTGTCTACCACTTGTCAGACTTGCAGGGCCAGATCACAGTTCAGTTTGGGTGTCCTGTCTCTCTTGTGTATGTATTTGAGAGCGCATGTCTGTGTTGCTCCATGTCAACTCTGCCAGATTGTCCCTATTATTTCTGGACATTTCTGTATCGGTAATATGTGTACATGTGCGATCCTGTGTCTGCGTGCGTGCTCCTCGTGCCTATATGTTTGAAAATCAGCCCCTGTTTCGGGGCAGCGTTGTGGATCGGCCGTGCTCTCTTTGAGCTCCGGTCGTGGCTGGGTGGCGGTGGGGGATAGTGTGTCGGGCCGCTGTGAAGAGGGCCTTGTTTCGAGGCTGTATTGTTTTACTGGATCCCCCATTGTGCTCTCAGACAGACCCGGGGGTGGCCTGGTGCCAGCTCGCCTGTCTCCCTGACGGGATGGGACACACGGAAACCAGAAGCCCCAGACTTGACTAACGGGATGGTTCAGACCCACCCATGCCCGAACACAGTTCACACACACACCGACGCGCCGGTGTGCAACAAAGGGCCAAGTAAATCCCCCTCTTCCAGAGATAAAGTTCCCATTTGGTAGGCTGGGTATAGCGTGTGATAGGTTGTGGGAGGTCTGACTCATTCATTGGCACTTCTTAAGTTTTATGTAAATTAATAACGATTTAATAACAGCGGGATTGTAAATAACCAGATTTGGAAGCCCTCCAACTGCAATCACTTACTCTGACAAATCAGTGTTAAATGGCTGGGAGCGGCGTGGATTTACTTTGTCAATTGAACCCTTCGCTGTCATGCAATGGTTCCTCAAAACATCTGTCTACATGTATTTGTTTATAAGCTAGATTAAATGCAGACATTACTAAGGGAATAAGGGAAGCTGTCAGTATTTATTTCTTCTCTCATGTTAGTGTCTTTGCATACCCTCTCTCTCTCTCGGTCTCTCTCTCTCTCTCGGTCTCTCTCTGTGAGTGGTGATCTCCTCTGCTAATGAAGCAATCTGCAGGGTAATGCAGGGCTCTGCTGAATGCTTTTGAGAGGACAATAAACATGTGAAACGCAGCTCACACAAAAACGGACGTCTAAATCTGCGCTCGGGGCGATGAGGAGGTGCAGGGAGCTTGGCAGTCTCTATCCCTCTCCTTACTCAGACAGGCATGGTGGTAGGATGAGGGGATGAGCCTGAACTGGGAGCAAAACATAGATTTTGTAGACGAAAACAAGGAGCTAGATGTCTGAGTCACATTGCAAGGTTTGTAGTAGTATGTCCTTTGGCATGTGAGTGATGAAATGTTTAGATCTGGGTATTTTTCTGTCAATGCCCGGTCTATTGTACCCAGGCTCCGTGTGGCTCATTATCAACTGCCTGAAGTCACAACAAATAAAACACACGTATGGAGTCCGTCAGTCAGACAGTCAGTTAGTTAGTCAGTGACAAGATGAAAAAAGGCAAATCTGGTCTGTACAAACAGCTCAATATGTTCAATCCTCTCAACTGCTGTTTAGACGCGGCCTGCTACTTAGCGCCACACTGTTTTATCTCTGTCTAAGACACTCACAATGGGCAGGTAGAAGTAGCCTAGTTGGCCTGTCAGCGCTACTAATTACAGGTAGGAGTGTTAAGTGATTGCTGCGTGTGCGAGGGATCAGTGGGATGTCTCAAACCTCTCATTGACTCTCACTCATATTCACAGGTAATCCTACCGGCTTTACCGTACAAAACCCGCCTCACTTACTGCTGGCTACGCCCTCCACATGTCTCTCACTAACCACACTTTGAAAGGTGTGTGCGCGTGTTTCAATGCATGTGTAAAAGAGAAGATTTGGTTAACTAGCCACTTTGGTCTAATTGTAGCCTACAGTTATATAATGTGCAGGTACGGGTTGACGGACATGGTGCCACAGTAAATGAGGAAAATAAGTTCTGGTTTTCTAGCGACTACATTTTTCACTGTCCTGTACATGTTGTTTTGTTTTTGTACCCTCCCTCTTGATTCTGGATTCCTTCTTGTCCGCTGCTTGTCCCAGTAGATACTGGGTATGCTAATATAATCCTCCATCCACTGTAGACTACCATTAGTTCAGTCTCGATCACCCTCTTTCCATTCTGAAATACAAAAGGAATCAAACCATGTATGGATTCTGATGGCCTAGGTCTTATTTTAATCGTGCCGTATACTTTATTAAAGGGCCAATCTAACAGTCCCCCAAGAGAGACTGTGTCAGAAAGGGCCCCTATCAGATGACTAAGTGTTGGTTTGTACTCTGCAATCTCATAGGTGGACTTCTTCACCATTGTAGATAGGATCCTTTGTTTGAGCACTTAAAATTACTACTCAATGTAAATTAATGGGATCAGGGCTAACTGTGTGTGTGTGTGTGTGTGTGTGTGTGTGTGTGTGTGTGTGTAAATCTAATGCAGCATCCAGACTCTTGGCTCCTTCACTCATCAAAGAGAGAGCCCTGCAGTAGTCAGGCTAGATTTAATCTGTGTGTTTGTTTATTGTTTGTGTGTGTTTGAGCAGGCACGTGTGTGTGCGTGCGAGCGAGCCAGCCATGCATTGTTTTCCATTGTATGCTTGAGGGGCTCGCTCCCCGGTAGCTGTGTGCCATGCTAAACTTTGGTAGCATTAGCACTATTTTATTCCTAGGGGTTGGTGCAGAGAGGAAGTTTTCCCCTACACCAGTGGTTTTCAAACCTCTCCTGGGGACCCACATCCATCCCATGTATTGTATCCCAGAACTAGCACACCTGAATCAACTTGTCGACTAATGTTTAAGTACATGGCTGCTTGATTCAGATGAGCTAATTTTTGGGATACACCCCTTCTCCTGGGGTCCCTAGGAGAGGTTTGAGAACCACTGCCCTACACTATAGATTTGATTGTAGTGCTTTATAAACTGGCTAAGTTTTGAATTTGCCTTAGTCAGTTTAATCAGTGAGGGAGTACAAAGTTGAGAAAAACAATCCTGGAGCAGGTTTTGATTGCTTGATCTTGAAAACTTGACTGCTGACTCAAACTAATTTTGGGGATTGCATTGTGTGTGAGATAATGTACTAAATACTGATATGTGTTTGGGGTAAAATATCCCTTCCGTGTAGCAAGTTGGTTACAGAGGTGAGGATTACCTGAGGAGATCAGGAATAGAAAAACAGGCCCGACAGACAAAAGACAACAACAACAGCACAAATCAGTCTGTCACACCAGGCTGTTGCCAAGATACATAGATCACATTATATTAACTGTCTTGAACCTAACTGTAAATTATACTATGACAGACTTGTTAATTGGTTGTGTGTGTCTGTGCATGTCTTCATATCAGACTGGTTACAGCATTTTATTACACACCTAGAAGTTTGCAAAATTATTTGGAATTAGAATTTTGAAATCATTGGTCTAATTTGTTTTAAATGTTAAATGTGTCTCATTGTCTCATTGTTGTTAATCTAAGTGTGAGCACAACTTTTAATGTTCTTTCATTTTGTCAGTCCATGTAAAAATCAAATGTTTCTGTAATGTTGGTTGTTGTGGCACATAGATCTAATGTAGGTCCTATCAGTCCTGTGTGTACTTTCCAATCTGCAGTGGTTTTATAGCCTCATTAGGACAGAGGTTGGTGTGTGACGCCCGCTTCCAGGGAGGGACTGCATCTGATTTGCTCTCTGTACTTCAGTTTTCCTCTGCAGACACTGTCATATTTAACCCCACCAACACACATTTTCTTCACTCTGTTTTGCTCTGTTCATTACCTGCTAGTGCCGGTACAGTTTTCTGGTGTTAAAGAGAATTCTATGTTGTTGTTTTCTATGTCGTTCAACTTCACACACACACACACACACACTCCTGTTAACCCAGTGAGGCCTGAGGCTGGCGGGGGAGATGCTTTGGCCAGGTACCTGCTCTGAGCTTAGATTTGCTGCTGGGCCTCTGAGATGGAAGGCTGATAGGCTGGAGGAGAGACAGGAGAGAGCTTCCATTCAATGCTGTAGACACCTCCAGTTGCTTTAAGGCCCCTCTTATCCCCCACTGTTATAACACCCCCCCATTGATCCCTTTTAGGTGTTGACACATTACCTAGCCGTTCTAGCTTAAGAAGATTGAGTTAACCCAAAACAAATATTCACCCCAGGCTTTCATTGTCATTCCAGTGAAAGAAATGAAACCACAATATCAGTCTTTTGCTGCCTCAGTCCTGCCATGGGCCCGTGACGCGTAAGGACGTTTAAGGTTATTTATGTTTGACTTACTGTGCATTTGAAATCCCACTTCAGCATTGTTAAAGCTGATTTATGTCTGTGTCGGTATTTGACTGTCCCTGGTTTGGTTTACTAACACATTAGAAACAATAGGGAATGGAGCAGACAGACGGCCCTCTAATGTGACTGTCTTAGCGTCACGGCTGTCAAATAATTCCCACGGTCGAGCTTTCTCTCAGCCTCTCTGTGTCTTTATCGCTCAGAGAGGGCTGTCTGATCGGTCTCATATAGGCTGTTATCAGTGCGTCCAGTTTGTAATTAGGGAAGAGAGGGATAGGACACAAAAGAGTCTGTCGCTATCTTCACTATCCACCTCCATATTTTTACCCTCTTTAACCAGGCCCTTCAAAACTCCCCATCTCTCTCACCATCTCTCATCGATAGCACCTAGCCAGACCCAGTTGCTTCCCTCTTGGTCCCATCAGCTCCCCTCCTCTAGAGTACTGCTCGGGGGTCTGGTTCCCAGCGCTCTGGGGTCTCTCTGGAGAGCAATAGGGCAGAGCCTGATAGCATCTAGCGTTACTACAGTCCTTTGGGGGCGGGTGTGAGTCATCATTTAATCAGAGTCAATCAGAGCCAGAGAGGGAGGATAGGGTCAGGACAGGGTGGTGGGGTCTGAATGGGGTGTTAACAGAGCGTTAGGGGACGTCCCCCTTCCAGAGGTTAGCGTTTACTCACCCTGGCTGGATCTGAGGGAGACGGGGTTGTTGTGATGGGGGTTGGGGTTGGGTCATGGAATGGGTCTGAACTCTGACCTTTCCATAAGTAACCTTGACATGAGATCAACACGGCAGTGACAGCCGCTCAGTATCAGCTACCGTGTGTACACGTGCGTGCTTGTGTGCGTGCTTGTGTGCGTGCTTGTGTGCGTGCTTGTGTGCGTGCTTGTGTGCGTGTGCGTGCGTGTGCTATGTGTTTGAGGTCATGTCACTTCATCCTTAACAGGTCAAGGACTGGGACCATGAGATAAGAGGGCTTTAAAATCAGAGGAATAGACCGTGTCAATGAGGAGATGTGGAGGTGTGGTCTCTGGGGGGTCTGATATAATTGGGTAATCATAATCATTGTCATCAATTATAGGATGAGCGCTCGTGTAAATACGTGAATGCATTTTGAGAGGTTGCCTCTTTTATATTCCCCAATACAAAGGCATCTGTGGCTCCTGGGCTGTATTGATTTTCGGTTTATTGTCTATCCTCAAAGGAGAATGCGTTCACATGTGACTCTGGCTCTCTCCCTGTACGCATGGAACCTTGTGTGTAAACGGGCATTCTTATGGCAGATTGATTTTGAATCTCTGCCGTGATCCTGGTTTGTATCAGAGTGCATTCAGCGTTCCCGGGAGACCGCCTCCTTTGTCAGTGGTGGAGAAGTTAAATTGTATATAAAACAAATTAATTGGCCCTGTTGGATCACTCAAGCTCTCACTCAGGGGAACATGTGCTTATCAACCGCACACAAACACTCTCTCTCTCTCACACACACACACACACACACACACACACACAGCGTTCCTCTTCTAGCCAGCCCAATCTTCTGTGGAATTGGAGGTTACTCCTCTCCATCTGCTATCCTCTTCAGAGCCCTGCTAACTCCTGTTTTAGTTCCAGCATCTCCCCTTCACTACTTCACCCCTTCTCTGTCCCTGCCACTCCCTACCTCAGTCGCTACGCCACACACACACACACACACACACACACACACACCAGTCCATCTGTCCCCCAAAAACCATCGCCAGGTCCTTCTTCTCACGGGCAGGTCCCAATAAAGAGCCCTCTGTTATTTATGACGGCCATGCTTGTACGCCATTCAGCCGGAGTACAGTTGTGATTAGTCTTTACAGCCCAGCAGAGTCCCGGGCTTTATTCACTACTGTAGAGGTCTCTGATTACTAGCTTTATGACCATGCTAACTGGACCCACAGCAGACATGACAGCAGGGCCCTTTACAGAACAAAGTGTGTGTTCTGTATTCAGTCTGGACAAGGGTTCTGTTTGGGGGGTGTTTATCAGCCAAATGGTTTGTGTTTTTGTTTGTTTGTTTGTGCGTGTATGTGTGTGTGTGTGTGTGTGTGTGGCTTCAATGTGGAACATGGTTCCAATCTTAGTTTTTTAGTAAGTGTGTGTGTGAGAGCCCATATTGTGTTTCTCCTCTACCTCCTCCTGTGTGTGTTGAGCTCCCTGTCATCTGTCTCTCAGGGGTGAGTGGACAGAGTGCCATCACAACAAAAGGGTTTTCCTGGCCCTGTTTGTTTTCAATGTGTCTGGAGGAGCAGGGCGAGAGGGGTGGGACAGGGCGGGGGGGTTGGGGCCTGACAGCAGCAGGGCCCACTGGTCGTCAGCGGAAACAGGGAGGGTATCACATTAAGAATGACGCCCATAGGTTATTTCTGCTGCTCCGGCTTAGACAGCACAGTGGCTTGTGAAAGTATTCAAACCCACAACAAATTGTTTAATTTGGTTGCATCGAATCTTGCACTCATGACAATTTGAAGTGACAAAATGAATGTGTTATCTCCAGTCCCCTCCAAAAGTATTGGAACGGCAAGGCAAATTCCTTTGTTTTTGATAGTCACTGAATACATATGGGTTTAAGATTGAAAGTTGAGTATGAGGCACGTGTTCAGAATTTCAGCTTTCATTTTGGTATTCAAATCTAGATGTGTTAAACAACTTAGGACATATCACTGTTTGTATTAGACCACAGCATTTTTAGTTGGGCAAAAGTAATGGAACAAAATCTTAAAGTAAATAACATTTAATATTTGGTGGCATAACCCTTGCTTGCAATAACTGCCTAAAGCCTGCGACCCATTGACATCACCAAACTGTTGCATTCTTCCTTTGTGATGCTATTCCAGGCTTTTACCGCACCTTCTTTCAGTTCTTCTTTGTTTCAGGGTGTTTCTCCCTTCAGTCTCCTCTTAAGGAGGTGAAATGCATGCTCTATTGGGTTAAGGTCAGGTGATTGACTTGGCCAGTCTAAAACCTTCCACTTTTCCCCTGATAAAGTATTTTATTTTGTTGACATTGTCCTTGATAAACTTGATAAGCATGATAAACTTCCTTCAATGCATTTCTCTGTAAGTTGGCAGACAATGTTTCTGTACACTTCTGAATTCATTCTGCTGCTACCATCATCAGTTACATCATAAAAAAATATTTATGAGCCTGTTCCAGAAGCAGCCATGCACGCCCAAGCCATGACATTACCTCCACCATGCTTCACAGATGAGCTTGTATGCTTTCGGATCATGAGCAGTTCCTTTCTTTCTCCACACTTTGGCGTTTCCATCACTTTGGTAGAGATTAATCTTGGTCTCATCAGTCCATAAGATTGTGTTTCAAAACTCATCTCTGTACTTCTTTGCAAATTTCAATCTGGCCGATTCTTACTGCTGATGATTGGTTTGCATCTTGAGGTGTGGCCTCTATATTTCTGCTCTCTGAGTCTTCTTCGAACAGTGGATTGTGATACCTTAACCCCTGCACTGTGGAAGTTGTTGGTGATGTCACTTACTGATGTTTTGGGGGTTTTCTCATGATATGTCTGTCATCAACTACTGATGTTTTCCTTGGCCGACCTATTCGACTTCTGTTGCTCAGTACACCGGTAGTTTCTTTTTCAGGACATTCCAAATTGCTGTGCTTGCTATGCCCAATGTTTGTCCAATGACTCTGGTTGATTTTCCCTTTCTCAGTTTGACAATGGCTTGCTTTTCTCCCATAGACAGCTCTCTGGTCTTCATGTTGGTTTATTCTTTTTAACAAGAAATGCAGTCTTTATAGGTTTAAACCAAGGATGGAAACTTAGACTAGTCATGCAGACCTATTTATTGTTTGAACAATCAACCTAAAAGGCAACCTAAAAGGCAACAAAAAGAAACATCTGTCAGTCAAATGTTCCTATACTTTTGCTCACTTGAAAAATGGGTGGGTTCAAACAAAGGGTGGTATGTCCTGAGTTGTTTACCACATCTAGATGTGAATACCAGGAAATGAAAGCTGAAATACTGAACACTTGTCTCATACTCATCTTTTGATCTTAAACTCAAATGTCTTCAGTGAACAACAAAAACAAAGGAATTTGTCTTAGCGTTCCTATACCTTCGGAGGGGACTGTACATAGGGAGCGAAGGCTGGCCCATGTCGTCCGATCCAACAGATGAGCTACTGCAGCTCAAATTGCTGAAAAGGTTAATGCTGATAGTGAAAGAAAGGCGCCAGAACACACAGTGCTTCATAGATTATTGTGTATGGGGCTGCATAGCCGCAAACTAGTCAGGGTGCCCATGCTGACCCCCGTCCACTGCTGAAAGTGGCTACAATGGGCACACTAGCATCAGAACTGGACCACGGAGTTATCGAAGAAGGTGGCCTGGTCTGATGAATCACATTTTCTTTTACATCATGTGGATCGCCGGGTGTGTGTGCGCGTCGCTTACCTCTAGAACATATGGCACCAGGATGCACTATGGGAAGGAGGCAAGCCGGCGGAGGCAGTGTGATGCTTTGGGCAATGTTCTGCTGGGAAACCTGCCATTCATATTATGTATTTATCTTACTTTATTATTGTTTTATATCCTCCTGATTTTTAAAAGAAAGGGTTCACCGGAAAGTACCCTTACGCTGTAGCAGTAGTATTTTAATTTAATACTGGACATGGTAACTTACTCCTCCATAGGTATGATTAATAATGTATTGGTATTAAGGGTGAGACCAGGTGCGTGGGTGTAAAGCTTTTTTCATGAGCTGTCCTAAAAGGGTTCATTATACAGTAGACATTCAATTTGAATGAATTTCCACCCCTTTTTTCAGATTTTGTCACCCCAATGGTGTCCATTTTTTAGTGTTAAAATATCAAGGCACGAGGTGTAAACCAATGGTTTGCTTATAGGATTACCTGCACAAATGTTATCTTCTCAGTCGCTGCGTTATGTTCTACTGACCGAGGTCAGAGTAGATCTCTTCCTTCTCTTTAAAGTTACCATTTAAAATTGAACTCCAACGGTATTAACATCACCAGACCTTTTGCATATTTATTAGATATGTTGATTTGTTGTTGCCACCGCCCGCTGTAATTGGAGGCTGTTAACGACTTTTCAATAGGTCCCTTATTAGGGACGACTTGGCCAGGGTTCCTCTGATCCCCATCCCAGAGGAATACCCTCGTAGAAGTAGACAGAGAGGCAAGCTGAACAAAAGGTGTGTCCTGCGGACCCTCAGGTGACTACTGCTATACCTGGACCCTTTCAGGTGGGACTGAGGAGCCCGGTTGATTTACCTGCAACAGACCCCCCCCTTTACACTCCTTCCCTCTCTCCCTCCCTCCTCCTTGACTGTTTAGGGAGTGACAGGGTGGGCCGATGCCTCCCAGCAGGACTAAACAAACAGCCAGCCGGAGTCTTAACTATGCAAATTAGCCTAAATACCATAAACGTGTGTCCTTACCCTTTCCTGAATGGACCAGGCCCGGGGGACTAACGTACCCCTGTAATCAGCACGACCTCAGAGCGGGGAGGTGTGTGTGATGGTACTTATTAATTCCATTTACCCCAAGGGTTGTAAGTGCTATTATCAAAGACATTCCCTGGTCTAACCCACCTTCTGTTACAGGCACTCTGATAATAGACAATGATCCACCGACTATCCTATAATCACTAACGTTGAAAATTTAAATAATGATCTGTGTGAATGAACTACGGGCCAAATGTTTCTCATTACAGAATCTTCCTCAATTCCCAGTGTGGACCAGTAAATCAAACTGAATGTTGGCCAGGTGAGTGTAGGCTGTTTGCTGTAAAACAGAGGTGAATGAGGACAGCAGGGATTGCTCGGCCAATGAAAGACCATTCAGCAGGTCTGCAGCCAATGGAGACGGCAGGTACAATTTGAAGACAATACAGAGAAGTGGAGCGGGACACAGCAGGTCAAAGGTTAAATGGCTTTTGTGTTGGGTTGAAGCTGCACATGTAGTGGAGGTAGTTGCTACATTGTACTATCTGATGCTGTGTCTGTCGCAATGTGACCGTGTGTTACACTGTCAGACGCTGTGTGATCCTGGGTTACGCTGTGTCTGACGCTGGGTTACGCTGTGTCTACGGGTTACAGTGTGTGTGACGCTGATACACTGTGTTTGAAGCTGTGTGACTGAGTGATACACGCTCTGACGCTGTGTGACGGAGTTTCTCCATGTTGGCTGCTGTGAGACACTTTAGGATGAGTTCGTACCATTGAATTACTGTGTTTTCTCTACTGTTGTACACTGCCCTGCAGATGCCCCCATCTGAAAAACCTAGTAGGGGAGGTGTGTGTGTGTGTGTGTGTGTGTGTGTGTGTGTGTTCATTTGAGAGGAACTAGCCATTCTAGTTTCTGTGCTAGAGGGTGAATGCGGTTGAACATACAGGTCCAGGCAGAAAGGGGGAACGTGAACACTTCACACTCTTGCAATCAACTAGTGTTCCACAGAAAAGTCCCGGAATGTCAGCTACTGTGTATAAACACACACTGCAGACAGTGTATTTTGTTGTTAACTGAAATTCCAACTCTATGCACAGATGTAATTTTTACGTTAACCTAAACTCTTAACCAGGATATCCCTTTTTTCCTAGCGGAAACCTACTAACCCTATTAACTCTACTAACCCTAGCCCTATTAACTCTACTAACCCTAACCCCATTAGACCTACTAACCCTATTAACCCCATTTGACCGACTAACCCTACTGATCCTATTAACCCAGTTAACCCTACTAGACCTATTAACCCTACTAGACATATTAACCCTACTAGACCTATTAACCCTATTAACCGCACTAGATGTACTAACCCTATTAACTCTACTAACCCTAACCCCATTAGACCTACTAACCCTATTAACCCTACTAACCCCATTAGACCTACTAAGCCTATTAACCCCACTAGACCTACTAAGCCTATTAACTCTACTAACCCTAACCCCATTAGACCTACTAACCCTATTAACTCTACTAACCCTAACCCTATTAACCCTAACCCCATTAGACCTACTAACCCTATTAACTTTACTAACCCCATTAGACCTACTAACCCTATTAACTCTACTAACCATAACCCTATTAACCCTAACCCCATTAGACCTACTAACCCTATTAACTCTACTAACCCCATTAGACCTACTAACCCTATTAACTCTACTAACCCTAACCCTATTAACCCCATTAGACCTACTAACCCTATTAACCCTACTAACCCTAACCCCACTAGACCTACTAAGCCTATTAACTCTACTAACCCTAACCCCATTAGACCTACTAACCCTATTAACTCTACTAACCCTAACCCTATTAACCCCATTAGACCTACTAACCCTATTAACCCTACTAACCCTAACCCCACTAGACCTACTAAGCCTATTAACTCTACTAACCCTAACCCCATTAGACCTACTAACCCTATTAACTCTACTAACCCTAACCCTATTAACCCTAACCCCATTAGACCTACTAACCCTATTAACTCTACTAACACTAACCCCATTAGACCTACTAACCCTATTCACTCTACTAACCCTATTAACTCTACTAATCTTTATGGGGATTTTTTTTTGCTTTTGCTATCATTGTAGGGACATGGGGTCCACACATACATATATACTTATATGCCTGGAGCTGACATTTGTGACAAACTGATTAAATAACTACACTTACCAAAACCTTCATTGACCCCTACAGTCTATATTATTGACTATTATTTCTATTCAGTATATTTTTATGTTAGAGCATTGTTGTTGTAATGTCTTTGTTTCTCAATCTGTTCCCTCCTAGAATGTCAGGCAGCAGATAGTGTTGTTACAGTTCAGATATGAGGAGGGATTAGGCAGGAACAGGATTTCTATTAAAAAAGGAGAGAGGTAATCAGTGAAACTTTTCTAATTGTGCTTGGCAAGCTGTTCAAGTAAACTGTATGCCACAGCAGTCTGCCTGCTTCAAATAAACCATATTAGCTGGCTGACAGCTTACTGGGACTCTAATTACAGGTTTTTCCAAGTCCTGCGTGTTACAACGCTTATGTTGCCTGGTTACTTTTAATACATTCATCTGGGTTTTCTTTTTTTTCTCTTTTTCATGTTTTATTTATCTCAGTGCAAATTTCTTCCTCCTCTCAGAGGAAAACAAGTAGTTCCCCCCTGCAGTTGTTTTAAAGACATGCTTACATGCAGACCTTACCAGCATGTAATGGATAAGAGGGTGTCGTATATGGGCTTTTCTCCCCCCTCTGTATTCTTTTGTGTTGGCTTTGCTGATGTTGGCATAATAACCTGTGATTCTGGTTTTGGAGCATCACGTCTTACTGTTGATACAGTGTCTCATTTTCTATCCATTTTCTTGTTTCACTTTTCCAGTATATGTCTACAGTTGTCTATAATTATCTCTTAACTAATTTCTCAATTCCTGTCTCACTCCATGACATCATTCCATTCTTTTTTGCTCTTTTTCCTCTAAACACCCTTTCATTCATTTTATCTCACCGTTGGCTATGAAGCCAATTCAAACAGAAATCTTTTTGGCACAGACGGACTTGGCCCCCACTTGCCCACCATAGGCCGCCGGCTACAGCCCATCTCACTTCTGCCTTGTGCTGTTCACCAACAGTACGTTTGATTAACTCAGTGGAAGCACTGTTACGGATTTCGGATAATTACTCTAAGCAACACATGTTTTTGAACAGACATATATTCCCACACACACATACTTTACAGCAGAGCTCCTTGGAAGTACTACTTCCTTTACTCCACCAAACCCCAGTTGGCTCCAGCTAACTGTCCGGCCTCAGCTTCAAATAAGTAGCCTAAAAGCTTCCTGTTTCCTTCCCCTTGCACGCTCTCTCTCTCCATTTATTTTACTCTCAATGTAACTCTGTCCTCTCTCTTTGTCTCTCTCTCTAGCATGATTATCAATCTAAACAATAGTTAGAATAATTGCAGCATTAAAGGCAGTCATCTCCAGGGCAGGCACTTCCTGTCTGTGATGACAAGCAGCTTCCTCTTCCTGTAGGATAGAGTGGAGGCGGGGGATAGGATGGGGCCTGACATAATGACTAATCACCCTGCACTGCTATTGGAACTAACAGGCTAATAATTTGTTTTTGTTAATGTTTTCAGTTTTTTTGTGGGATCAAAAAGGGGCTCAGTGGGAAGAGGGTGTGGCAATGGGTGTGACAATGGGTGTGGTTGGTAAAGCTGTGTAGGTTTTGCTTCCTGGGATGTCTCTATAGAGCTGAGATTTTTCACTATTTAAATTCAAATTTCCCGCAAATTGATTCTGTGCTTTTCATTTGATCAAGCACAATAAAAATATTCTTAAATTCGTTGTGTTGTATTTCGTATTTTTTAAGTTACATTACTAAATCAGCTTTTCCAGGGTTCTGATTTGTCCAAAAAAAAAAAAAAACTCATATCCGACATTTTTTATGGAATGGAAGATAAATTGTATATTCTACAAGAATGCCTAAATTACACCAAGAGAATAGGTGTTATTTTTGGCCCAGCCGAGAGTGTTGTTTAGTAACAAGGTTTCTGTAGGGCCTGTTAAACTGATCATATCATATGATGATGTCAGGTAGGTATAGGCTGCTTTGTAGTGAACATCCATGTCTGGTGTGCTGCCACCAATGAACATGTTCTGGTGTGGGTGGTGAGCATTTGAGTCCAGTCTACTGTTCTTTGCACAGGGAGTCCCTTGTCCAATAAAGTGGAAATGCCAAAACAAATATCTTCAACTTTTAACAAAGAAGGCTTTTGCGGAAGCCTTTCGATAAACCAGAAGATATCATCAAGGCTGAAGGTTACATGGAATATATGGACAAACGTGAATACAAACATGGGGCATTTCTGCATTGCCTCTGCAAAACTTAGAAGGAAATTATGAATCACTGATGCATCAAAAGGTTATGTTTTAAATGACTCATTAACATAATTGATCCATGGATTTGATAAAGATTTCTACCCAAAATGTAATTTGAATGAACGTTCCAGGGTATCGATATGTTCATGAAATATCATTTTTATTCCTTCTATATTATCTGAAATGTGTTTTGTAGGCCTGAGAGGTTTGCACAGTTTTTTATTTTTCTCAAATTTTCTCTAACAGAACATAGACTTATCAGATGTTGTATTTGGTACAGTGAAAGAAATGACACCAACTCAATATATGAAACATTCAGACATGGTTAGGAACTTTTGTTGTTTTTCAACCAAACATTTGAAGGGGGGAGAGCTGTACCTATTAAAGTGGTTGCTGTGTGAATGCTTTTTGCATCTTTCCTGTTGTGTGTGTTATCAGTCTTCAACCACATCTATTTTTAGAGCTTCATCATGTTCTCTTTTTTCCTTTTTGTATTTTCACCCCACTTTTCTCCCATCCCATCCATCTCATTAGGTTTCACCAGTTAGAAAAGGAGCAAGATTCTTAGAAAAGAGATTTCAGACGTGATAGTTGTCTCGTATGCAATTTTCAGACTGGCCTTTTAATATGATTCCGTGTGACCCATTATTTTATTAGGTGGGTGCTTGTTGATCCTTTTTCAGACACAATGTATTTCACATGAGAAAATTGTCAAAACAGATTTTTTGCAACATCTAACAAACAGCTAACTAGTTTACAAATGACATCAATATATTTAATCAGAACTAGGTCTGCAGCATAACAGATGTCCAAATGATTCTCTGATATTGGTAATACATGAATGTGGTTTGTGGAAGAGAACTTTACATTTTGTTAGATGCGCATACTTTTGGGATGTTTGTTCACGTTTTCATCTGTGAAATCACTGTATTCACGCATCAGTCTAGCAATGACACTTCATGAATTCTCCTCTGCAAAACATCTAGAAATTGGTTTGTAACAACAGGTGTTTAAACAAATGTTGCTTCCTGCCTGTACAGTGTTGAAATAATTGTTCCAATAGGTTACATTAAACACTGCTGGTTTCCGTTGTTTGCACAGGTACATAAAATCCATCATGACGGTGAATGGATGTAACATCCATTTGTAGTTTTTGCATTGTCAGGTATGGAGAAATAAAAAGTGGCTACTCATAACTGGCTACTCATGTTTTCATGTAATACTTACGAACTCGAGGATTTTTATTTAATTTGCTAAGTGTCCTTGGACATTTGTCCTTTTGTACTTTTCTTTTAACATACCAAACTCTTTGTAGCTTTATTGCTCCAACGCACTTATATTTATTTGTGTTAAATGATGTCATGTGTTGTTTATTCCTCCCTTCCTTCCAAAGGGGAAGTAATTACACACGAAACAATATGATTTACATTTAGTTGGTCCATTCTTTGAGACATTAAAGTTTGGATTTTGCATGCAAATGTAATGTACTTAACTCCGGCATAGTTAGTTGATTTTGCGGTAGGAGGGGATGGGAAGTGAGGTCAGAGCATGGGGTGGGGTTGACTCTGGGACAGTGGTCTCTTATCTGTTCATCTGGGCGGGCCTCTTCACTGACATTAGTTGAAATGAATGCAGTCTTTTTGTGTGGTGTAATTGTTTTCTTCCTCAGAAAAAGTAAAATATGTCATGAAAAACCATCATTTTAAATGAAGTCGAGTTAATTTGACCTAATGGCAGTGATATTCCTCCCCCAGCATCTCTTCCTGTCTGCTGGACCGGTTTCCTTCCTCCTTGTCTCTTTTTGCCGGTTGTCCTCCATATCCACCTGCATGGCGGGCAGCGCCCACTTCAGCCTAATTGCCTGTCAGCCCCATCATCAGCGATTATCACCCTGAGAACCAAAACAAAGGAGCCCATCGCCAAGTCAGCCCAGTTCCACGGAGACACTTTCTCACACTCTGTGACATGTTTATACTCCAAACAGAGCTGGGTATGGCTGCTGCTGAGAAATGCCCCTGTCAGCAGCACCTTCATAGCTGAGCTGTCATAAAGAACTCACAGCACTCTGTCAAGCTATTGTTTCCATACACTTGTCTTTCTCACACCAATTAAGTCGGTCACAGTTGAGGTGGATAGGGTTGTAACAGAACTTCTGAAATTGATATTCTGACATGAACTGCAGGCACATGGGTAGAAATTGTCTGACACGGCAGCCGTTGATTTGAATCGTTGTTTATTTTTTCGACTTAGTGTCTTTTGTTTGGGAGGGATATGGTATTATGATGCAAGGGGTTTTGTTTTTCTTTGTGTGATATATGGACAGTAAATTATCAGTAACCTGTTCCCATGTTATTTTGGTCATGGCTTATTGTAGCTGAACTGGAATGGAGGAAGTGGCTGTTGTGTACTGTTCTTTTGCGCCGTTGGCTTTGAAGAATGAAGAAGTGAGAGTGTGGATGGATGACGTTATTAGGTAGAATAGTCCCTGCTGTTGCGAACAGTAGTCATTTTTGTAGGGTTTCTTGATAAAATACCCTTTCATGCGCCCACATTCAGATTCTTGTTGCAGGTTTTCCCTGTCAGTTACATTTTCTCCCGGAGAAAAATGCTGTCCTGCATTGGTAACGTTTACACAGTATTGAGCTATTTCAGATGAGTCGGTTATTCAACTGCTATTGTTCTGGCGTTTCCTCGTTGTGTCTACTAAGTGTCAGTTTGATTGGCCGGGCCCTGCTGCCACACCACCAATCCTCGGTCTCTGTCACACGGCGGGCGCCGTGTGACCTCCCCTCATTCCCATGCTGCGGTACGGATCGTTGGCCGTGAATGGGGAGGAGTTGTGCAAGACAGACACACTGTTGCAATGTCATCACCGCCAACCTGCACGCACTTTATCTGGCGACCATTCCCACGTCTCTAAGATGGAAGGGTATCCATTGATTCTTGCAAAAACACACCGTGTGGTTGTCATTAGTATTTGACCGTTTTTTGCTTTTTGTCACACTGCGTGATCATAAACATGGAGCATTACCAGAAAAGGTTGGAGAACTGGAGAATTGTGGAGAATCGAATGACTTCTTGAGTAGTTTGATGTTCACCATTGATTTGTCTCTAGTCATTTTAACTCACTTCCACGTGTTTTTATATCTGTTTAGCCATATCTTTAGCAATAAAGAGCTGCTAGATGCTACCATTTTAATAATGTTTAACAATTTTCTTTCTATTTCAAACTGGCTTCCAAAATGTGTAAAAGATCAACAAAATTGAAGGATTTATTGTTAGTGACACTCCTCTAATGAAGTTCCATAAGGCACGACATAGAGATGAAGGATATAGGTAATCTATATAGGTGATTCGTCAATCCTCTAAATGATGGGGTGGCCATTTATCTTTGTTTCAGGCAGTATTTCTTTCACTTTTCAGTTGGTCTGGGGCTGACCAACTGAAACCTCTGCTGAAGTAATATTGCAATATTGCCCAATCAATCCTATTTCACAGGTACCAACCTTTTACACAGAATGGTTATACATATGCTATTCTATATCTCATATCACATTTATCTTAGCATTTATGCTTTTTGTTCCTGTTGTGTGTTTGTGTGTGTGTGTGTGTGTGTGTGTGTGTGTGTGTTTGTGGTACAGTGTATCAGTTTTCAACCACAAATATTTATAGAGCTTTGTCGTTGTCGTTTTTCCTTTTTAAAGTTTGGGGCTGACAAACGGACATTTCGGCTAAAGTTACATTGCATTATTTCCAAATCAATCCTGTTTAACCGATACCAACTTCTTACAGATAATATATGTAATACCGTATGTATAACCATTATCTCATATCACATTTGTTTTTGCATTTTTGCTTTCCCCCGTCATGTGTGTTTGTGGTACTAAGTATCAGGCTTTAACCACACATATTTATAGAGCTTTGTCGTTGTCTTTTTTCTTTTTTATATTTTTACTCTGTTCTCTGTAAGTTTCATGGAAGAAAGCTGCACTTTGAAAATATAGTTATCCTCTATGCTTTTCTCAAAGATTTATTCGAATACAAAAGTACAATTAGGTGGGTGCTTATATATCATTTTTCACACCCACACATGTTTAGATTGGATATGCTATTTTGCATATCCCACTACCCTTTGAGAATGAGATCACTGCTAAGGGCAGGCCGTGTCCTTGCGCGAGGGCAGAGCAGCAGAGTTTTCATCTTGTCAGCCCGGGACTTCGATCCAACGATGTGTCAGTGGCCCGGGGCTTGTAATTGTGGGTCGTGTCTGCCATTTTGGATTCTGGAGAGGTGCTGCTATGCAGGCGAATGGCGTTGATGCACCACCAACCCCCCCTCCCCCAGCCCCCGTTGTTAATATTTACCAGTGTGCTTGTTGCCGGTTTCTAAGGCTGCACAACATCAGAGAGGATAGAAGAGCTGGGTCAGTGACCGTGTCATAGGGTTTGGATTCAGATGGCTACTGTTCTAGAGGCATCGGCACTCGTCCTACTGTACTCTTTCATCTCCCTACTGCTCACGCTCAGCCCGTCGGCCCCTCTGCCAGTCTGGGGACAGTAGCCGAGGCAGTTAGCCACTTCAAGGAGTCTAGCGAAGGCACGTTTTACAAGTCTGAACCCCTCTCTGCCCCCCACCACCCCATCCTCTTCTCTATCTCTCCCCCGCTGCTCACTCTCCGTCACAGGAAGTTGTGGTTGAGCCAACGCCGTCACTCCAGAGCTGCTACTACTACAGAGCTCTTTCACCCCCCCCCCCCCCCCCCCCCCCCCCCCCCCCCCCCCCCCCCCCCCCCCCCCCCCCCCCCCATACCGCTTTACCAACTTTCTCTGTTTATTACAAGCAAATACCAAGAGTCAATTTGTGTAATATGGTACATGAATGAGGTGGTCGTGAATTAATGTACTCACCCTCTTTCTCTCTTGCCCTCCCCCTGCTGTGTCATCTTTTCAAGCTCTGTGGTTTTTACCCATGTTACTTTCTGTCATGCCAAGTCAAATGGTTTCTCCTTCGCCTTTTTAATGTTTCTAACCTCAAGCTAAAACCTTGAGCAGAGAACCACGCAAATGTGTGCTAAAACTCCTCCACTCTGCCTCGCTAAGCTGTTGACAAGTAGGCCAAGAGGCAGGCTGGGAGGCGTTTTCTCTGAGGTTGTAGGTGCTGCCTCTTTTTAAATGAGTCTCTTCACTAAGTAGCGAGTTTATTGCTCACATCGCCCACTACCCGTTTACCTAAGATATGTTTCTTCTACCTTACCTTGATCCTCCCCACAGGAAACATTGGGGCCACTCGGATGCGTTCTGTTTTGCTGTTTTATAGGAGTGAAGGGGGAGGGAGGGAAAGAGGGAGCGCGAGCGAGAGAGCGAGAGAGAGGGGGAGGGCAAGAGAGAGAGGGGAGGGAAGGAGAACGTGAGAGGTGGAGGGCGAGAGGGAGGAGAGGATGGTTAGAGAGAGAGGGAGAGAGAGAGAGGGAGAAGGGGAGGGTGAGAGAGAGAAGGGGAAAGGGAGGGGAGGACGTTGAGAGGGAGGGGAGGAGGGCGAGGGAGACGGAGGAGAGGGAGGGAGGGAGAGAGAGAGGGAGAGGGCGGCTTGAGAGAGAGAAAAACGTAACCAATATCACTCTACTGTCGTAGTGGTTGATATTTCATTTATCCGGTGTCAACCTGACCCCCCCCCCCCCCCCCCCCCCCCCCCCCCCCCCCCCCCCCCCCCCCCCCCCCCCCCCCCCCCTCGGTCGGTCGGCGCGCCCGACGTGCCATGCTCCCCTGCAGGTGATTACAGATTAAAGGTATTCCATTTCATGCCCCAAATACAATCCATGTGGGGCTGCCTCTCACCCTTTTGCCCCCCCCCCCCCGCCTCCCGGGCCCCGTTCTGGGGCAGGGAGCCGGGAGCAACTGAGCCAGTCCACTGGGCTAAGCTGGAGAGATGGAAACCTGCGAGATTATAGGACGCGTGTGTGTGTGTGTAGGGCACTGTCATATCATTAGGTATCCCATATGGTGTCTCAAACCCCTTAGTTTTTGGTTTTACATTTTGCTTCACAGTTGATTTCCTTCCAAATGTTTCAGTGGCTGTGTCACACTGTCATATTTGCTTGTTGGGTCACTTCTGACCTTTGATCTCAATGGACGAAAATCCACTAGGCTCTAGCAACACGTCTTACAGTGACAAAATGTTTCATTTGAAAAAAGTACCCGGGATTCCCCATCTTGTTTCTTCAGTTGCATTCCAACATTCCAGTGCAGAAGGGTGTCACTAAAGGAAATGAGAGAAACCAAACACATGCCGCTTCCTGAAGAGGTGGGTTCCTGGAATCAGGAAATAGAATGGTCCCCTAGGGCTCCAAGATACCTCTTCATTGACCAGTCCACCTGTGATATACCTTGATATTTTTCCGAAGACGTTACAGCGGGATGTATGACGACCCAAATCCATGAATACCACAAAGACAAAAGCCTGTCCTCAGGAACAGTTTCTCAATTTGTAATTACAGGAGCTCTGTACAGAGATCATTGCTTGTTGCTGTACAGTCTGCTACTATCTCCAGCCCCATCTTTCTGGGCCGAGCTGTTGCTTTAATCTGCCATGAAACTAGGTGTTGATAGTGTCTTTAGATAGCCGATTACACACCCAGCCACCGCAAAGCCAACACTCATGTCAATTAGGGAGGCGGACTGCATTGATGTTATAATTAGAACCGTGTGTGGGTGTGATTTCAGAAAGCAATCCAGAGGAGTTGACGTGCCAGAATTCAGGACCCACATTTTGATTTCATTATTTAAACGATTTAACCTGTTATTCAGGTCATAGTCAATACACTCCTTTTGAGAGCAAGAGCGAGAGAGCAACTTTTGCTACTGTGAAGTGGTGAGCCCCCTCCTCCCCCAGCGTTTTCTCCTCACCCGTCTCTTTTCTCACTCTCACATTTCCTACCAAGACGAGGAAATGCTGCGAGAATTTCACAATACCAGGCTTGAGTAAACCCGCTCTGTAGTTCTCAACACCCAAACACTCAGTTAGAAAATGACCTCCTAAGTACCTCAGATTACCTTATGAAATGACAGCTAAAGATTTACTATATTTAGTGGGTTGACTTCATTCTCATAAAAAATGAAAGAAATACAGAGTTATTTCCTTTTTTATTACCCAAGCTGGGATCATCTCTGCTTATTCCATATATTCTTATTTGGCCACGCGGAAATCCAGGAAGATGCTACCCAAATATATATTTTGCCATTTAAAAAAGTTCAACAAGTTTAGGATGCCAAATTTCTTTTTGGGTGGTCCTCAATTCCAGTGTGAATATAAAGTGAGTGAGAAGGCTCTAGCCAGATTAGCAAAGGGTTTTGTAGCATTCCTACATTCTCATTACACACAAGCCTAGATCTTTTCCCAGGAACCATTTACTGATTATGGATTCTGCAACGTTTGGACTGCTTAGAGTAGAATGCGAGAGTGCAGAATGGAAGAGTGGAATTGAGAAATGTATTCCCATGACTTGACTATCTCAACTGTGTATTTTGATTGGGGTGCTTTAGTATTGGTGTGATTTGTCCTGTGTGTTAATGTGTCTGATTTGGGATGGTATAACTCACATCAAGAATCGCTGGCTGATAATAAACACGAATATGGGATTATTAGGTTTGTGTGCGTTTATATCCACCATCAACCGACTTCATGTTCTAGTGACCCTTTGTCATGCTTAAACAATTCTGGCACCACTTCATTATGGTTGGTTAATGTCCTACTGATATTAATTGTGACAATGGACTTGCATGATCTACAAATTGGCTCTACCAGTCAGTAGCTATGTAATTCCCGACACTGGCATGGATGGGGCCTGCTCACATCACTAGCATGTTTCAACCGCTTTAGGCCAAAACACCTCTGCACATCAGATGAGAGGATGATGACAGGTAAAATGGAATCACTAACTAGACCTTTCATCCATTCCTCTGAGCACTTACATGGGAAGGATGTCATTAAATTTGGGGTGTGTGTGTGTGTGTGTGTGTGTGTGTGTGT
>JACXGJ010001223.1:0-90117 GCA_016801105.1 Esox niger
ATGTCCTCTCCTCCTATCTCTTGATAAAGCGTCACATGCAGACAACCATGAAATTCAACCAGTTTGTGCAACAGCAAGCTCCGTGTAAATGGTGAGCATATTCTTGTTTCTCTCTCTTACTCTCACTCACTCACTCACTCTCTCACACACACACACACACACACACACACACACACACACACACACACACACACACACACATACGCGCATTTAGCTGTCCTCTATTGTTTGCAGTAAATTGTACAGATTGTGGTGGAGAGTTTTGGTTGGTCAGTAAGCAATAGTAAGGACCTGAAATTCTGCTCTTCCTGAATGTTAGTATCTGTCTCATTTGGATGTAAACATAACTGAGACTCATGCTAATTTCTCACCATTAAGATGAATTGGGTGATTAACAATGGGATGGTAAGGTATTATTTTTATGCTTATTTCTGTTCTCATGGTATCATTTACCTTAATGTAAATGTAGATATATATTGAGCACTGAATAATCTGTAAAGGTGGGGAGGATACATCCAAAAAGACAGGGTGATATTAAGTTGGTACAGTCTATTAAAGCTTTCTGGTAAAAAAAAAATATTGAGTGTAAGCTGGAGCGGTAATGTTAAACTTATTGAAACAAAATGCACAAATACTAGGGACTGAGCAACTGTTGTACAACACTATATCAATACATTTTTGCATTAGTTTTTTGTTGTGAGCAGCTGGGTAGCAAAACAAAACCAGGTCCATAGCCTGATAGGCAAACTCCCTATGAATCATGTCAATAGAGTTAACCCACCTGTTGGGCTCATGAAGTGAGGATCATGATAGTATATTATTTTTGGAAGGACAGTCACAGGGACTTGGGTGTGTCAGGTTACCTACATAATCCACTAAATTGTTGTCCAGTGTTGGACAACACCAAGGAATAAGTATCCCAGTTAAAAAAAATTCAAAGCCTTAATGTGTGTTAATATATGTGGCTGTGTACCAATGTATTCAGACCTGTTCTTCACATACTGAAATGCTTTCAGTACCTTTTAGCTTATATTTACCAAATACATTTTTTGTTTTTCCATGAATCCGTACCTTAACTCACTATGACAGACCACCAAAAATAGTCATTTTAAATAATTGATTTATAATATGTAATTTTGCATAGTTTTTGTCTATCCTGAATAAATCATAACACATCAATCGAAAACCTACCAGAAATTGTCGCAATATAACAGTAAACTGTTTTATTTTAGGCTTCGTATAACGTTGCTACTGAAGGTTGTAGCCAGCAAAGTTTTTGTTTGTCCTGAATAAATCTTCTTTTGCCACTGGCCGTTTTAACAGCTAATTAGCCATTTGTGAATGACTTTGAAACAGTATCTATCAATATAGGTGACGACAACTGACTTTTTCATCATGTGAAAAGACGAGCGAATCGTGTAGCCCAGTGTTTGTCTGTGCTGTTATGCTTCCTCAAACATAGCTATGGAAGGTTGTGGCCAAGCAAGTTTTTGTCTGTCCTGAACAATTTCTGAGGTATATTGTGTTTAGACTGTTACGGGAGTCTAACGCAGGACCTGTTGTTCCGTAGTCTGCGTGTCTAACCATTATGCTATTTAACAAGGGTCAGTCCAGTTAGTCAGTCCAGTCAGTCAGTCCAGTCCAGTCAGTCCAGTCAGTCCAGTCAGTCCAGTCAGTCCAGTCAGTCCAGTCAGTCCAGTCAGTCAGTCCAGTCAGTCCAGTCAGTCAGTCAGTCAGTCCAGTCAGTCAGTCATTCACATTTGCTCTTCTAGGCCAGCTCCACAATATCTCTTATTTTGTATACACTGAATTTGATATAACATGCCCTGGTTTGTGTATTGTAGTCACATTGACTTGAAAATCTAATTTATATTTCAAGCAACAAAGTGTATACCATCGCCTAACTTAAACTCTGATCTTGCACAACCCTGGTGTTCCCCTTCATTGGGCTGCTTTGTATGAAAGCGTATAGATTTGGTTTGTGGAGGGTTGTCTTTGAATCTGTCATTTGAGTTGGAATTCAGGGAATGTGGAACCAGCTCAGAGTTATCAATGTCTTATTTAGCAAATAGATCACATACTTTGTCTAATGATGAATTATTAGTAGCCTTTCTTATAATAAATTATGACCAATTGCAACGTTATAGACAGCTTCAACTCTAAGGTTTTTCAACTCATCATTAGATGTTTGCTCTATCCTCCTGAAATAAATGTGTACTCATACTTCCATTAGACACTTGCAGTAATATCCCCAGCACCCTAAACCACCTTGGACTAGCTAATACTCTTCCGGTCTTGTTCAGTAAGGGAAGAGGAGGATGAGGTGTTAGGCATTTTACACAATGGCTCTTTAAGAAAACAAACAATGCTCCCACATTACTTACATGTTTTTTTGAGTAAACGGTTGTAAAAAAAAAAAGCTTGTATTTGTTATTGCTGTGTAAAGAAAGCTCAACCATCGATTTGAGTATTTCTTTGTGTGGTTTGCGGTGGGAAATCATAGAATATTATTAGGAAAGAAACATTTCTTCTTTTACGATTGATATAGAAGTATTACAATGTGACATACATATTACAATGTGTCTGTAGGCTTTGTAAACTGTAAATGTTTAAGGTGAAATCAACCACACAGAACTCCAAACCAGCGTTACAGCTGGATAGAAGAATAGAAGCTGAGAAGTTTGTGAGAGTCCTTTTCCTTCTTCATATTTCATTCATTGCACATAACAAAACAGAAACCTTCTGTTCTGCCAAAGCCAAACGTGACATTTATCATAAGCTAAATCCAGTAACAGCTCTGTGAACACACTCATGTTAGACCAAAAAGGAGAAATCGAACTTTCCATTAAAATGTAATCAGACTCATGTTTTCAATAATTATATATGAGTTTACGATACTTGGAAATAGAAGCTTGTACAAACAGCAACAAACAACAGTTCGCCAGGAAGAAATCTTTCTTTTTGCTTTTTCTCGGGCCGTATTATAACGGCAACATGAGCTTGGCGAATATGCACTCATCGTATTGTTGCCTTGTTCAGGTACCTTCTAATCCTTTTCCTCCACTCCCAAGTCTGGCCTGGATTGAAGGGAAGGGACCAGTGTAATAAACAGTAACAGGTGTAATCAGTTGTGCTCTGCCCTCACTTACCGAACCTATCGGGGTTGACCACAAAGTTCCAGGGCGGTCAGTCGTCCCGAATGCTCACTAAACTGTCACAGTTCCCCACACACTTTGAAAATGTGCATGACAAATTATGAACTTGCTTCAACCCTACCCCCCTCAGCCCTGGTCTGGGCAACGCCTTAGCTGCTTTGTAATCCTATAATCACAAATGGTATTTTAGCTAAATATATAAGTGTCGCCCTTTTGTGGGGTGTTAATGCTCAGATTAGTTGGAATGTGAGATAACTGATGTCTGTCTTGACCCTGCTGAACTCTGAGGCTGCCAGTAGACAAAAATATGATCATGTGTTTGTCACTATCCAGGCACATTCAGGATCCAGCCAGTCAGAGACTGACATGGAACAAGCCTCCCAAAAGTGTCCTTGTTATCAAGAAGATCCAAGATGCCAGTCTTTTACAGCCTTTCAAAGAGCTCTGTTTGTTCCTCATAGAGGTATTTCATATTTCTGTAGTTACTCACAGTGTGCAGAGGCCATCTAGCCTTACATCTTCCTGAAAACGGAATTGTTAATGACGAAATAAGTATTGTATAGAAATAAGGGTTTGTAAACTGTTATACCTCAGTAAAAAGTGATGCAGCTTTTGAACTATACAGACAATATCCTTTTGACCTATTAGTGTTTTGAAAGGTAGATCTCAAACTATTAGCATTACATGTTTCTAATGCATAATATCTTCCCACGCCTGCTGTTCTAGTGTAAAAACATGATTGTTTACGTGGAGAAGAAGGTTCTGGCAGACCCAGCCATTGCAGGCGATGAGAGCTTTGGGGCCATCATCCAAAAGTTCTGTACCTTCAGAGAAGGTAATGAGACCACTAGCAATCATTGGGACAGTTGTCCAAAAGTATCCTACCCGGGTAGTGTATTGAAGTGCACAATCAAAGTAATGACTAGTCTTTATGGCTGTAAGTTAACTGAGGTAGTTTGTCGAGTAAGCATGACCTAATTCAAGCTAGGGATGTGACAAATGGCCAATTCTTATTTTTCCTTTTAAGATGGCATTTTAAAGAAAGAAAATGGAAAGAAAATCTTGAAATGTCACACACTTGCACATGTATGTTTTTGTTTTCGTCCAATCACAACGACATTAAACAAAATCCAGTACACTACATTCACATTAGACTCTTCTTATGATATGAAATGACACAGCCGAATGTTAAATTAGAAGGACATAACACATCACCAGACAGGTACAGTAGGCTTGCAGAAGGATGAACCATCGTTGTCATGTACATTTTGTTTTTTTATCATTGGAAGCTATTTTTGATAGTTCGGTAAATATACAGTACTATGTTTTTACTTAATAAAATAATTATGAATATCGATTTAGGATTTTTTCTTAACATCAGGGATCTCAGGTGGTTTCAACATTGATACATTTAAATAAACACCCCCTTAATTCTAGCTGATCAGGCTAAATAACTTGTTGAATGTGCAGGGTGAAAAGAAGCATGTTGGCGTGGTGTGATATTTCTCAGAAAAATCATATAGCTATTTTCTACACTCCTGTCCCCTTTGGGAGTTGCTGCGATGAGACAAGGTTGGAACTCCAATTGGATACCCCAAAATTGTGGAGGAAGATGTAAAAAAAAGACAAGAAAGAACGATTCTTAATATAAAAAATGTCAGTTTAACAGTAGTCTCACATGGGCATGACCTTAACTTGTGATTTGATAATTGCAGATCTTGATGACATTTCCAATCGCGTGGACTTCATCATCTGTCTTGGAGGTGATGGGACCTTACTTTATGCATCTTCACTCTTCCAGGTATACTTTTATTATATTTTTCACTTTTCTTTCTAGTGTCAATGTACACTAATTTGAACCTGAATTTAGTGGGAATTGTAGTAAAAACACTCACCAGAGAAGTTACATGTAAAGTGTTGCTCCTCTGAAATAAATAATCCCATTAATTTTTCATCAAACATTGTGCAGAAATTTGGCTAATCCCCATGATAGAGCATTTCTCAGTTGGGACAAAATAAGGCCACTACAATGTACTGTTTCTTCACAGAACAATGACACAGAGGTCTGAACTTTCACTCTCTATTACATAGCTTCACATACATTGGTATCTTAAATAAATTTGATTACTCAACAGCAGTAAACAAGGTTTACTCAGTACTAACACCGAATACACAAAGCTAAATGCAGCAATCATCTTTCACATTACTTTTTGATACCGGCTATATTTTTAATGAACAGGATGACCAATAGGCTATCTGACATACAAAAATGTGTTGTTAGTATGTTTCTGGAACGTCAGGAGGAAGTGTCATAGTCCCCAAATATCCATACGATGTCCCTGGAGCTGCTTATAGACGTCAAGACTGTAGGGCCGGCAAAACAAAGGTCTCTGCTTCTAATTCCTGAGCCAGGGAAAAAGTTCAGGATGTGTTTGCCCCAAAAATTGGTCATGTTAAATGTCCCGTTTGCTGGTTATGAATATGCTTTGTGTATTTGTTTCTATCTGAATTGTTGTTCAGTTTATCTTCATACTGTTACGTAGTTGTCTCGCTCCTTCATACTTTTCAAATCATTATTCCTTAATGTGGCCTATATTCAGATGGCCAAAGGTTACCCGTTTTTTTTTAGTTATGTCAATTCAGGAAGTATACTTATGGGGCATGTCTTTCTGCACTCGTATCAAATGCTGCTGCAATGATTAAATTAATCATTTTGTGAAAGGCACATTTCCATGATTGCAACACTGTTTCTTTGTGGAGCAACCTTCCAGTACTGCATTCTGAAAAACAAAGCACTTATTGCAGTCAACTTTGCAAATATGGGGGGAAAAAGTCCATCAGACATTGCATGAATGTTTTTATATGTGCAGAATTGCCAGTTGAGAAGCAATGCATGACATTATTTTGACTGGGTAACAAAGTTTTTTGCTGTGCTCATTTCTGTTTTTTTCAGGAGAGTGTTCCGCCTGTTATGGCCTTTCACCTGGGTTCTCTCGGCTTCCTCACGCCTTTCAGCTTTGAAACTTACCAATCTCAGGTCACCCAAATCATTGAGGGTATGTTCAGTATGTACTGTCAGTGTTTTTTTTCTTCAGCAGGTAGTTTCAAAATCTTGCCCAGTTTCAAAATCTGGAGTCGTACGTATTTGTATGTAAGATTGTGGCTATTTGCACAGCATAGGTTGAGCTCTCCCGTTAGTGTCTCTTTCTGTGTGTCTGCTGAGCAGGTAACACTGCCATCATCCTGCGCAGTCGCCTGCGTGTGCGAGTAGTGAAGGAAAGCAGAGAGAAGAAGGCACGTGTGGACGATAAAGGCCTCCTCATCATGAGCAACGGAGACAGCGAGGGTGGCCGCAAAGCTTTGCAGTATCAGGTACTACACAAATTCTACACAGTACACCTGAGTGGAATGCCTCACACGTATTGTATGTTCAACACCAACGTGACTTGGCCCATTTCACTCAAGGGACCGATGGGTTTTGTCTTTGCTCTGTGGTCACTGGTTGTTTGTTGGAAAATGACATTTGAGTTTGGATTTCAGGGACTGGGAGCCTATTGTTGTGACATGTGTTGAACAATCACTAGGAAAAAGGCCTCCTGTGGGCCCAGGGTTGGGATATAAATACTCACCTAACCACATATTTATTTGAGGACGTCCATCACAAAGATTTGTATTCCATTACTTAAGCAGGACTTGTCACTTTGTGACAACTGGGCTTTATAAATACATTTGATTGATAGTGTTCCCTTGGAGATGGCAACAGTAGGCTGCTGATTGTAATGTAAAGTAGTCTGTTCGCTACCAGTGACAGGGTAACTCGGGAAAACGTATGAAAAGGCAACATTCTCTGTAGAAAGGTTTTATATATTGACATTAAACATCATAAATAAGGATAGTGTTTATCGGGGACCGATTAACTTCATGATTTGTGGTCACACACAATTTCTCTCTTCTTCTCTTGAGACTGCTGCAGTGCCAAGGCAGTCTGGATTATAGACTTGAAAAATTGTGTAGGGCTGGTATTTTTGTTAGAGTTGATACGGAATGTAACTCTCGGCCAAAAGAGAACAATGCAATGCTTTCTCAAAGCATCAACGCTAACTCTGAGTGTGTCTTGACACCTATATATATTTTTCAGTGACTGTTGTGAAAGGTTCATTGTTGTCTGTCAGTTACAGAAATGGTGGATAATTAAACGAGTCAACGCACTGGAGCTTAGTTTGTGTCTTTCATCTCAGGAAACAAAAATATTGATCAACATTTAAGTCCCGTAAACAGAGTGCAGAGGTACAAAACCAATATCCTTCTGGTATTGATGAAAAGTAAAGCAAACTAAACAGAGGTCCCACTTGTCCCCCTAACGGGGTCACTTAAACTAAAACAGAGATGCTAATTAAGGCTAATCAACAGAAGGACCATGCAATCATTTCCTTAATTTACAGCCACAATCAATACAATGACAACTCAGCTTGCACTGCAGGTAGCCAGTTACGCTGTTTTATCTGGGCACTCCATATAGCTTGCAAACCTCCACTTGACACCCCTTTTAGTCCTCACTTTTGCCAGTAATTCCTTGCTCAGTGATTCTCTCATGGCAGTTCTCCCAAATCTTCCCAACCTTACCTGGTTTTATAGACAGAGAAATGAAAACAATCAACAGCAGATGTAATCAGTTGTGCTTTCCCCGTATTCACCTGCCAGGCTGGGGTTGACCTCAGCATCCCAAAGTCACCAGGGTCCCAACGTTGCCGGGGGCCCCAATGTCACCGCCCAACCATTCACACAGTGAAACCATCTTGTTACTTTGTTTATCTTTAAAGTATAATTCGTATGATTTGACAGGGTTGTTACCTTCCCCAAGGTAGTGTGCCGCATCAGGTTGTTTCCCTATGGGTGAATTGCTAATAAATCACTCAGCGGGTGGAATAATAACATAATTTCAGCTTGTGGGTCAGAACAATTACGGAGCAGGAACTTGTCCCCTCTCCCCATGTGAATATATGTTCCAATCTTAAGTAGCCTACGGAGGAACGTTTTTATCTCATAAAACGTCTAGCTAACTTAACTAGAGTGTCAATAAAGAAAATTCAGAAACCATGTACCAGCAAAATCCCAGCTTTGGATTTATTGGGTGGGGGGGGTTGTGGTTCTGAAAAACGATTGATTATGAATAGATAGCCTACACAAGGTGGAGGCAGGTAACCGTGTGGCATTACACTGCAAGAGCATCCAGTACACAGCTAATTGATGCTGGTTATTGGAGTTAAGTATATGACAAATGAATGTCTGAATTGTAATTCAGTTTTTTCAGATAACTGTTTGGCTTTCTGAACTTTATCTATTGGGGGTGGGTCCAGGTGCGGAAGAAAATCTGTCTTTCTGAATGTTTTTGGTGGTTCTCAAAATAGATGGTCGGAGGGACTCCGTAAAATGGACCCGTGCAGGACTTAAGACCAAGATCAACACATTTTCAGTTTTTTTTAAATAAAGATCTACTCTGGTCACTTGATCATCCAGCAGAAAACTCCCTAATTTTAAACAACATTTTTGTTAATAAGATTTTATAAGTGTGACATTTGATCCTATCAGGTAAGACAGACAAAGCAGTGCAATTTGTGGGATTATTCTAAAAAAAGAAAATTTCCCAGGACTTACAGTCATCTCTAAAATTATTGGCAAGTGCTGAGAGACATTTTCTAACAAGTAATTAATTTTATTCCAAAGATAGGAGTCAACATTATCTGCATGAACATTCTGATTTTTTAAAGTACATTTCAGTCTTAAGGTACTAAACTGTGGCCTTCCATGGTTCTTGTTACACTGGTTTATCAAAATGAATTTATACACATTAAAATAAAATCCATTGGTCATCTATCTCAATGAGAAATGCAAAACCCTTCAAAATAAACGTATATATGAATCAGGCAGTGCTTACCAAGAAATGACTCAAAACCTAGATATGTGCCAATCACTTACCACTAATAGAGCAAATGTTCTAAACCCGTGGAATCATAGTAAATCTACCTGGTAGACCCTCACACAGTGAGGAAGATGGTTTAGGAGGCAACATCGAAGGGTCACAGTTGGAGGGCTTCAGAACTTGGCTGTCTCACGGGGTCACCAATACAGTTCACCAAATCTACATTTATACTCCTTGTTTTGGATGGCTGCCAGAAAACATTTTTCCGACTTTATCAAGGGTGCCCTTTTCTCTTTTTTCAGAGGTGCCTGTATACGTATGTCATCATTTCCCATTTAGCTATCCGCCATCATCAGCAAGGCATCTGCCTGTAGTCTGGGCAGTGTGGGGGTGTGATACAGGGATGTTGCCGCGCTGAAGTGCTACTAAAACATTATTCAAGGTTGACAGGTCTGTTGTCATACAGTAGAGTCCTAGTAATAAATTGGCTTGTCAGTTACCTGTGGTTAACATGTCTCCGGCTGTCCTGCTCCAACAGGTGCTAAATGAGGTGGTGGTGGACAGAGGTCCATCCTCATACCTTTCCAATGTTGACTTGTTCCTAGACGGACACCTCATCACCACTGTACAGGGAGATGGTGAGTAGCAAACCCCTCTGTCTGCTGACGCTAGGTTAAAGACAAGTTCCCCCATCTCTTCTAGCTACCTAAATATTATACCACGCTTACTCGTTTAACACAAAAAGATCAGACCACTAAACCTAGAGTGGGATTCACTTATCAAGTCTCAGGTGCTTCAGCCTGTCAAACCTGGCCTTTATTAGCCAATAAGGAAGTCTTAAGAAATATCTACAATGATAGGTATTGGCTAAAGTCTACCGGCCAGTGAAAACAAAAACTCACACAATCCCAAAATGTAACACATCACAGAAACTTTATTCATGATCCAAAGCAAACTAATGATTTATTCATGATACATGCAAACTCTGTTGCAATATTTACAATAAAATTATCATTGGACAGAAAGCAAACATTTTATAGCAATCTACTAATGTATTATTATACGCTGTCGTCACAAAGTATTCTGACACCTTTACTTTCTCCATATTTTCTTTTTATAGACTGAATTTATTAGTTACAACTTCTTTACCGTTACACACAATACCCCAACATTTGGACGGTTGTTCCGTGTGGCACTGAATGCTCTCTCCCTCTCTGGTTCTCCACCTCATCGGTGTACTAACTGCTGGCTGGAGACAATAGCCAAACCACCTCTCACACTCAGTCATTATGCGTTAGTCATTGATGTCTATTTTAGTTCCTGGTTTTCATCCGCACTTCACAGGTTATTGTGTCATTACGTTTGAGACCGTGTGGTTTTCATCCGCACCCCACAGGTTATTGTGTCATTACGTTTGAGACCGTGTGGTTTTCATCCGCACCTCACAGGTTATTGTGTCATTACGTTTGAGACCGTGTGGTTTTCATCCGCACCTCACAGGTTATTGTGTCATTACGTTTGAGACCGTGTGGTTTTCATCCGCACCTCGCTGCATTAATAAATGAACATTTTTGCGCACTTGTTACCCTCGTAATAGTCACAAAGTGAAAACACATTTTTAGGTATTTGTTCCTATTTATAAAAATAAAACATATCTCTTGTACATAGTCTTGTGAAAAAGTAAGCAAACTGAAATGTAGCTATTTCATTTTTTTATTTAATTTTTTACATTGCTGCTTCAACCTTTTCACGTCGGGTCTCTACCCAGTTGTTGTCTGACGTGTCCGCTGTGTGTTGATATTCTTTTCTGAGAGGCAAGCCTTCTTCCTGACCTCCCGTTGTTAGCTTCCTGTTCTGATGTCCAAGAACAAAAAGTTATGCAACCAAGAGTCAGGGGAGAGCCATCTTTTATTCAGCATGAGACGTTGATGTTAACAGGTCATAGTTCCCACTCACTCTCTCCTTTGTGCTTCTCCAAAGAATACAGGAAGTTCCACAGTACTTATAATACAAGGGAGGCGGCCTAGGTTCAAACCCAGCCAAATACCCTCCAATAAGAAAGGCCTAAATGACCCTTGTATGGGTTGTTCCAACATATGGTCAATGGTCCTATCCCTCAAGCCTGTGACAGTTACATGGGCAACTCCTAGAAGGAGGCATAGACAGGACCTGTGTTCTATCTATACACCTGTGCTCAAGAGTTAATTAGTACCTCTGTGTTCTGTTGAGTTTCTCAAGCCTACTTTCTCTCACCGTGTTGACTACGTTTTTGTAGTCTCTGACAGCTGACTGCAGTTTGATGTCATAACCGTCTTCAGTAGAAAAATGCTGGTTTTCTGATAGAGGCCACTGAAGAAAATGTCAGAGTATAGAATCTGGTTCAGCAGATGGAAATCGGTATTCCCAGTCGACGTTGTGTTGAATAATTTCTTCCGTGTTTTAACTGGTCATTCTGAGATGCTCATGTTTTTGTTTTTCTTGGGGATAGTTTGCTGCTTTTTGCTCAGTGTTTCTAGGCTTGTTTGTGTTGGTGTAGTGGTCAACTTAGTGTGTGGATGGGCGTGGTTTACTGACCTCTTGGGGACAAAACGTCTGCAGAAGGTGAGTAAAACATGAATAATCTACATTTTGGGGACATCCCTACTAGCAAATCTAGATTTTCTGGTTTAGGGTGAAACTTCCAGTTAGGGTTAACATAGGTTGAATTTCGTCATTGCGGATTAGGGTTATCACATAAGCACAATCTTAAGGTTAGGATTATGGTGATGGTTAATGTTAAGGTAACATGGAATTTTTGTTGTTGCATCTCCACTAGGTTAGTAATACTGGATTGTGTGTGCGTGTGCGTGCGTTGTCCCAGGTGTGATAGTGTCCACTCCCACGGGCAGCACAGCGTATGCGGTGGCAGCCGGAGCCTCCATGATCCATCCAAATGTGCCAGCCATCATGATCACACCCATCTGCCCCCACTCACTGTCTTTCAGACCCATTGTGGTGCCAGCTGGTGTGGAGCTTAAGGTGAATTCTCAAATGCATACACAAACATACATAACTATTATCCATGTACTGCTTTTGTCCACAAAGCATTATTATATATTTCTCCACTCCAGAAAACTTTTTCATACAATGGCACAACAGCAAATTACCATCTAACAAATAACCAGTTTGGAACACATACGAATTCAATGGTCAAATGGGATGAATTAGAAAACTGCCTATAATACACAATTTCACAAAAAATAATCTGATAAAGACTTTTACTAGTGTCATTTACTAGTTTTTCATCAGGATTTTGTTCTTTTGCTTTGCTCAACATGCTCAGATTATGCTGTCACGTGACGCCAGGAATACAGCCTGGGTGTCATTTGATGGGAGGAAAAGACAAGAGATCTGCCATGGAGACAGGTGGGTAACCTTATATCCCCCAACTTCCCGCTAGATTTGTTGACCAATTGTCATACCTCAGTAAAAGATACATTGATAGTCCCTGTCCCTGTCCTTGTCCGTCTGGTCATGCTTTTGACCTAGACTAGGTAGAAATAGACTCTGGACTCAGCCCACATGCATTTATTCATAATTACAATTTGGACTCTTTATATGTTCACCCGGCACAGCAGAAGAGGACTGGTCACCCCTCTGAGCCTGGTTCCTCTCTAGGTTTTGGCCTTCTTAGAAAATGTTTCTTAGCCACAGAAATTCAACACTACTTTTGTTTGCTACTTGGGGTTTAAGGCTGGGTGTTTTGTAAAAGCACTTTGTGACAACTGCTAATGTAAAAATGGCTTTATAAAATACATTTGATTGAATTTGATTGATAGAAAATGAAAACCTGAAACTCAGTAAACTACTTAAGTAAAAGTTTCAAGCATGAAAAGTAACAATTTCCAATTCTTTATATTAAGATATCGTAAATGGAAATGTTGTGTCAAGTAAATATGATAAAGTTACTTAAGTAGTACATTTAGGGTACATTTAAGTTACAGTGGATGTAAAGTCTGCGCACCCCTGTAAAATGCCAGGTTTTTGTCATGTAAAAGAATGAGCCAAAGATCAATCATGTCAGACATTGTTCCACTTTTAATGTGACCTATAATGTGAACAATTCAATTGAACTGAAATCTTCAAGGGAGAAAAATGAGCAGAGCAAAAAAAAGCATTAGATATACCATGGAACACAGTGAGGACAGAAATTATCAAGTGAAGAAAATTTGGCACAACAGACATTATCAAGAACTGGATGCCATCCAAAATTGATGAAAAAACAAGAAGAAAACAACACTGCACCTCACCCTAAGGACACCATACCCACTGTAAAGCTTGGTGTGGGCAGCATCATGCTTTGGGGCTGTTTTTCTTCAGCTGGAACTGGAGCCTTAGTCAGGGTGGAGGGAATTATGAACAGTTCCAAATACCAGGCAATTTTGCCACAAAACCTTCAGGATTCCGTTAGAAAGCTGAAGATGAAGTTCACCTTTCAGCACGACAACGACCCAAAGCACACATTCAAATCCACTAATGCATGGCTTCTACAGATGAAAATTTTCACAAAGTTTCACAAAAGTATTAGTTAAGTGTTTGCACACTTATGCAACCAGGTTATTGTGTGTTTAGAATTTTTTCCCCACAAAGATTTCAGTTTGTTTTTCAATTGAATTATTCACATAATAGGTCACATTAAAGGTGGGAAAACGTTCTGACATGATTTACCTTGGTCTAATTTTATATCCACTGTATTTTGTAGAAGCCTTTCATCCAAAAGCCATTAACATTAGTGAGTGCACAGTAAATATGCTCATATTTTCACATTCTGTTTCATGTACTGAAGAATGTCACACCACAAGATGTTGGGTGCAATGTGTTTTCTGTGGAAACATAAGACATGTATCTTTGTTGTTGCTGAACTGCTTATAGCACGTAATTGATATGCACTAGAAACAGTGAACTCCTTGTTCGTCATCCAATGTTAATTTGTCTTCCGCTCATACTTTACTGACTGATGTTTGGTTTTCATTCTCTTTTTATCTCCAGCATTACCATTACTACTTCCTGCTTCCCTGTTCCTTCAATTTGTTTCCGAGACCCTGTGAATGACTGGTTTGAGAGCCTGGCCCAATGTTTACACTGGAACGTAAGGAAGAAGCAGAACTACCTCAGCTCTGAGGAAGATGAGTTCTGAGGCTAACAATCTCACTTTCTATTGAAATTCTCATAGTATACTTTTGCAGGGTGCATTTCAGTTGAATTCTATCAGGTCAATTTCCAACCAACATACTCCGTAAATGATTGGTATTAGTTTGTTTTGGTTCATCATCCTTAACTGCTAACAATGTCACACCCTTTTTAAAAAACATGATTGAAATGGCCTTTTTATGCCAACCATCAAATGTTTCACAAGTCATTCAGAGCTACGGATCAAAACCATGATAGCTATCTTTGCAAAACTGATTGTTACAGTTGACCCATTTGATATAATGGCATCTGTTTTAGCACTTTGTCCAGTGTTGTTTGGAATGTACAGGCTGTCAGGGACAAACCTCTGCTCCTTTTAAATCATGAATACTGTTTTGTTTAGGTTAGGAGACAGGAATGCTGAGGGGCTCTCAAGCTCCTTTACATACAACACTTTCTGTGTTTCATAAATATTGTTAGTGGGGACGTTCATCATCATGAACCATGATTCTTAGGGATAATACGTTGATATCATTTTTTGTAATCACTAAAACTAAGTATAATATTATCCCTAACCGAAAATGAGGTATTCTTACTTCAGGAATAGCAGAGGTTTGCCGTATACTCAGCAATAATGAACTAAATGTATAGATTGTGCCTTGAACATTAGATAGATCATAATAGCTTTTATATTTTCATCATATTTCATATTAGTGCAGGTATAGCAAAAACAGATCTTCAGTATTCCTCTCTCTGCAGTTTGTCTGCAGTACAAGCCATGTGAAAAGCTTGATATGTTAACCGTACATTAATGTTGCATATCTTAATTATTCCTTTTCTACAACAACCATGTGGTGTCTGACCTTGTGAATTACAAAAATAGTATGAACCAAACATTAAGAACTGAAGTCCATTCCAGGTGAAATGAGACATGTCAATGTCTTCATAACCTTTTACTATAAAGCCATAGATCCACTACGTGATTAATTTGATTCAACATTCTATTGTAATACCATTGCGCAAAATCAAAGCAATTAATATTCAACATGGTTTTATCCCCCCCAAGGGCCAGGGTGCTTTTTGATTAAAAAAAATGTAGATCTGGGAAGACAAGTAGGTGGTATTTAGCCTATCATTTATATTGAATAATTAGCTCAGTTGTCGAGTCAAGGCTGGTGTAGTGCCTGGAGAATCTGAACCCTGCTGTGCCAAAGGCACAAAAAGACCAGGGTTTCCCCACCCCTGTCCAATGGTGTCAGACTGTTATTGTGAAAGGCTGGGAAATTGAAGGATTTTGCTGCTACCAGTTGTAGGCAGTAGCCTGCCTTAACAGATAAGACTGCAACGCTCACCTGTCTGACAAAATATAATTAAATATAATTTACAATTATTTAGCAGATGCTGTTATCCAGAGTGATAAACAGTAATGCATTTTTGCACTGGCACCCTGTGGGAGTTGAACCCATGGTGCCATGCTCTACCAACTGAGCTACACACTGGAAACCATACGGCTGCATGGTGTCAGGGGATCATTCTTATGGGAAAAAAAGTATAGTGTGTATGAATGTACCAGGTACTATGTGCTTGTTTAATGGGCAAGTGATATTTCCTCCTATGGAAAAATATTTCTACGCCATGGATGCCAGGGAATCGGACCCTGCAAGAGGACCAGTTAGTCTAGTAAATCTATCATTCCTTTATTTTCAAGATGCTTGATGTTTATTAACCAGTTTACAGTATCATTGCTACCCTTTCGTACATTGATATTATGTATATGATTAGTTTAGTACAGATCAGTTTCACTACATTATTTATTTTTTTCTAAGTAGAAAAATAGAATTGTCCTTTAACAATGGAATTTGTAGTGGAGTCTGTTCAAGTTTAAATAAGTCCTTTCACTTGAGGGGATGTTGTTTGGAAAGGATACATCTCAAATCAGTTCTCTTATATATATATATATAACTAGTTACTATACAACTCTTTTCAGAGAGTACAGTGCATCCCCTCTTAAAGTAAAGGCAGTTGTGGACTTACAGCCTTTAAAACCAGCCAATGGCTGTTTCATTGAAATCATGAGAAACATTAGATTCCCCATTGTGATATCTTTATGGGTCTTTTTGGATGAATGATCCTATTCTTATGATGGTTTCTATGTCAATTCATCTCTTCAAGTGCTTCTCACTTTTAACTTTGTTTTCTATATATTCTATAGCCTATACATACCCATTTTGTAATTTTTTTTTTTTTTTATTGTTTCTGAAACAAATTATGCTATATTTCCAGAGCACTTTAATAAACAATTTTCAATTGATTCGGGATTTTTGCATTTGTTTGCTGCATCTTAGCCGTCCATTGAATTGTTTCCCTCATCCAGGAACGAACATCAGAAATATAGCTATAAAACACCTTTTTCCCCAGTGTTGTGTGTAGTTAAATACAAAAGGTAGCATACAAAACAGTATATACACATTTGGTTTCCAAAATTAATCAATCGTTGTAAGGTGCTATAATTTTCAGATTCCGTATATATTATTGTTAAGAAAGCTGCCTAATACCCTAAAATGCACTTCTTCCTGTTTGTATTTCTTGTAAGGAAACAAAGGACATTTAATTTATTCCTTTAAGAACCTGTAGTTGACGAAACTCAGCATAAGTTGTCAACCAAATTATAAAAGTGCAGTGCAATTCAAGAATCATGCATCAACTGCCTTTTAATAATGATGTGAGCAACCTTTAAATCAATATGGTGAAGTTATGTTTCAAATGTTTCCTACAGTGCATGTATAAAGAATAACTAAGGTGATATAGGAAAATGTCACTAGCCAAATGTTGGAATGGATTCCATTTTGCTTGGTGGTATTGGTGATACTCAATACAGACACTGCAGGACTGCATTTCATGCACATATTGTTCATCAGATGAATTTGCCCCCTCTTAGGACCAGGAACACAGGCAATGGCAACATTACAACCCACTGCTTGACGACCTATTTAATATTTAAGCAGTGCATTTTTCTTACTAAAATAACTGTTTTTGATGAAAGATGTTACTGTAAATTGTTGCATATTTTATTAAACAATTCATAAAAACATGATGATTACGGGTTGTCAAACATAGTGCATAAACAGAAGTATATTATAAGGAATAAAACAATTTCTAACTAAGATATTTCCTTTAGTGCATAGAAAATGGACATGTTAATAATAGTTACTCAACATGAACATTAATTTAAAAGAATAAATTCAACACGTAAGAAACAATATTAAATTTTATAGATAACTTAATGGTCACCATTTCCATTGGGTGTATTGCAATGCCATTCTGAATAATTGTTTGGTTTATATTACTAAGAGCACTTAAGAATATGGTTAAAGATACTCTTAAAAAAACATTATGATAAAAGCAAAGTTACAAAAAAATGTTTAGAGGTGAGATTTACATATTCTCGAACTCAGTAGGATTGTGCCTGTCATGGCCTTGAATTGGGTCTCCTGACCCAAAGAGCGTAACATCTCACCTCTAGTTCCTATTGGTCTGAACCATAAATTTGTTACAAAATTGAGAACTTTTTACATAGAGCAGATCCATCTTGTAACCGAAGCTACTTCGATCCTTTCCTTTTACCACTTCTCATAATGGTATGTCACTGCTTGTCTGAGGAAAACACTGGAGAGAGAAACATTCATTTATCCTGATTAGCCAGTCTCCAAGTCCACACAAACACATAGTTGGTCGGTTTTAAGATACCAATCAGAAGTTGTTAGACTGAATGTTTTACTGTGCCTATTAGATAATATTTCTGCAATCTGAGTCTTCTTCTAGTCTAGATTGGGCAACCTGAACTTCCAGTGACTCCTGGTAAACATGAAGTGGAAAAATGAAAGTCAGTTTTCTACTCACTCCTCTCCCTCAGGCCCTGGCCAAAGCTGCGCACCAATCGGAAGAGGGCCCCGAAGAGAACACCTTTGATCAGTACTGAGATCACTGCTCCAGTCACAGCAGCAGCCTCCAGAATATAAGTCTTATCCATCCCCCAATTTACACTGATCTGAAATCAAAATCAATCCCTCAGCAAACCACTTGTCACACTTTCCTACAGACCTGATTTGGCATTAGTTCAATGACTGACTTTTGTAGCTCACCCTGTACATCAAGTACACAAAGTAGGCCACCTCTGGCAGGTTCTGGAGGACAAAGAGCCAAACCAATAACTTGGCTTCTTTTAAAACCTACAACAGTACAGTCAAACCTGTTATTACGCCGAACATGTTTCACATGAAGTTAAAGGCTAAAATTAGCTTCAACATCCATCACTGTGCATTCTTGTACTGTGTTGTCTTTCATTGCAAGACATACTAATATCCTTTACATACCCATACCTTGTATATACACTTGTGCAGTGCACACAAATTATTCTCTTGATACTTGTTACTCACTGCAATAGTCCCCACAGCTGCTGTAAAGCAGGCCCAGACTACACCAAATCCCAGGATGATGCTATTTTTGAAGGACATAGTTGTGCCTGATGTCATGATCAAGATGCAAAGGCAAAGCTGACAAAAAAAACAAAAAAACATCCATAGGTTATATTAACAATCAGTATAGCTCCATCCAAAATACCCTGATTTGCATGGGTCAGTTTTAATTTTGATAACAGATTACATTTTAGTCGATGACTAATTAAAAAGTCATATCTATGGTACATGCTCAGTGTAAAGGCAACACATTGCATTAGAATGTTGCCATTTGTCAGGAAGACTACGACTGTTGGGTGTGTCAAGATACGTGGATCTACCTGGGCCTGTAGGTCAAAGGTGACCATGGAGAAGCACAGGTTGAGCAGGAAGTACTGCTCCTGGATGCTCTCCAGAGCTCCACCCACCCGGAAGGCCATCATGTTCGGCCTATTGAAGAGCAGCATCGCACACAGGACATGGGCTGCGCCAACACACATGATGAATACAAACCGTACCTGTCACACAAGCATACATATACATTAATTACTACAGCTACTTAAACAGCATCTATGAGAGGAGGTGAGAGGTGACGGATAATAAGAAAAAACAAAAAAAATGAACCCTCTTTCAAAGTCACTTAGATCCTTTCTTTTCACCATCTTCATTCCAAATCAAGGTCAGCTGGGCCTGCACAGCATTTTTCTTAGTGCCGCAGAGCCTGATAGGATGTTAATTGCTACATTTTATCATGCAGTACATCCAGGGCTGTAACTAACATGGGGAAAGGTGGATATGATTCACAGGGTTTATGGCTTAGCAAGGCCCACTGATTGATATGTCAATGTGGTCTAAAACTGAGGGGTCCCAGGACTGCAGGCGAACTGCATCTGCAATGTGTTCCTACATTCATTCAAGATGCAATAAATGAAACAAGTGTTTTTTCAATCGATTTTTTTTAAATATCCTCAGGATTTGATCAAGCACTCACATACTTAATTCAAACTAAAGACTTGACGATAGGTTGATTATGTCAATGAGTTATGTAACTGGTAGGGCAACATTTGAACCAGGATTAGGAGTGCTAGGGCAAAAACCAAAGCATGCACCATTTGGCCTCCCCAGGACCAGGATTGGAGAATACTGCAATATGGTGTCCAGTAGAGGTCGGGAAGCGTTCTGAAAGAGCCACTACCAACTAGGCTAACTTGCAAAGTGACACCACTCATTCAAAGTTGCTGATATTGCACCTGGTTTACTAAACCTGAGACAGTCAGTTGTTTGTGACATACTTTACCATCACTGGCGTAATACGTGCTTTAATTATTTAGTAAGCATGGGAATAGAGATAAAGCCATTGTTCCGATGCAGTGAGTGTCAAATATATCGCAACAGAAACGAGTGTTTGTTTTGAGCGTGAGTGCCGAGCAGACCTTCACGGAAGTCATTCTTCACAAGCACCAAGATCCACTGCAATTCGTAACTGAGCAATATTCAGAAGGGAAATACAATTTTTGACACGGGAATTACTACCTGAATCCTCTCCAGTGTGAACACAGATTGTTCTTTTTTGAGGCTACAGTGAAGGGGAAAAGTATCTGATCCCCTGCTGTTTTTGTACGTTTGCCCACTGACAAAGAAATTATAAGTTTATAATTTTAAAGGTAGGTTAATTTGAACACTGTTAGATCTCACCTCGTGGAGTTGCAATGACCATGAGAACGATGAGGAATCAGCCAAGAAATACATGGGAGAATCTTGTTAATGATCTCAGCTGGGACCATAGTCACCAAGAAAACAATGGGTAACTCACTACGCCACGAAAGACTGAAATCCTGCAGCACCCGCTAGGTCACCCTGCTCAAGAAAGCTCATGCACAGGCCTGTCTGAAGTTGGCCAATGAACATCTGAATGATTTAGAGGAGAACTGGGTGAAAGTGTTGAGGTCAATTGAGACCAAAATCGAGCTCTTTGGCATCAACTCAACTTGCCGTGTTTGGAGGAGGAGGAATGCTGCTTATGACCCCTTCCCTCAGCCAGGGCATTGAAAATGGGTCGTGGATGTGTATTCCAGCATGACAATGAACCAAAACATACAACCAAGGCAACAAAAAAAGGCTCAAGAAGAAGCCCATTAGGGTCCTGGAGTGGCCTAGCCAGTCTCCAGACCGTAATCCCATAGAAAATCTGTGGAGGAAGCTGAAGGTTTGAGTTGCCAAAATGTCAGCCGCAAAACCTTAATGACTTGGAGAAGATCTGCAAATAGGAGTGGGACAAAATCCCTCCTGAGGTGTGCAAACCTGGTGGCCAAATACAAGAAACGTCTGACCTCTGTGATTGCCAACAAGGGTTTTGCCACAAAGTACTCATGTAGTCATGTTTTACAGAGGGGTCAAATACTTATTTACCTCATTAAAACGCAAATCAATGAACACATTTTTTACATGCCTTTTTCTGGATTTCTTTGTTAGTTATTCTGTTTCTCACTGTTCAAATAAACCAACGAAAAATATAGACTGATCATTTTTTGTTAGTGGGCAAATGAACAAAATCAGCAGGGAATAAAATATTTTTTTTGCTTCATTGTAAATGTTTTGCTATGAAAATTACACTGGATGACACATAGGGTTTGATTTAGTTTTTTAGGTTCACAGGAAACTTACCAGGAGCAGGCCCTTTCTATCCTGAACAGGGAGAACCATAAAGTTGACCACAGAACGCATCATGACCACCAACAAACTTAGGACAAACACTATCAACTCCTGCCTGTTTTCTTGCAGGACGCCCCTGGTAATGTAGTATATGCAGAACACTAGAGGAACAGAAAGAAGACTTGTGTCATACAGCATTGATGTAGATGGCTTAATCAGGATTTCACAATTTTGTGGTTGCATTCATTTTCTGGAATTTTCAACATGTGTTTATTTCTAGACACTTCTGTTTTCAGAACTGGTGGAGGGGTTAGGAGTGAGACGTTTCCATTCTGTGAAATAGGCAATACATTCATCTGTTAACGTAAACCAGACATGCCACTTACAAATTCCAACTAGTTGTATTAGGGATACAGTGAAGTCGTCCTCATAGCTGTATGTTGCCATACTTTGTCGGTAGATGTTGGTCAATGTGAGGGCAAGTAGTGCCAATAGAGAAGCAATGGTGAAGCAGAAGTATAGCTTCAATGAGCATGAAAGCTCTGACCAAGGCTTTATCTGTAGATAGAAAAAAGCAGAGCTTCATACAGACACCCAGGCTCCTATTCAATCAGAACAGGTGATTGTTTGTTTTAAAGGGAAACTAACATACTCCTTGTGCTACAAAAATGTAGTCTACATGATGTTAAAAAACCTTTGTGGTCCTTGCACTAGATGTTAAATTTTGTGTCACACTATTTTATATATATATATATAAATTTTGTGTCACACTATTTAATATATATATATATATATATATATATATATATATATATATATATATATATATATATATATATATATATATATATATATATATATATATATATATATATATTAAATAGTGTGACACAAAATTTAACATCTAGTGCAAACCTTTGATATATATATATATCAAAGGTTTTCTGGAGTGCAGAGACTGAAAGAGGTCCTGCTTCTATGTGCATACTCACTGGGCCACATGGAGTTGGGATCAGTTCCTGGTGCCTTGGTCTCAGGTTTGGGGATTGGAGACTCGAGTCCTCCCGCGGCTGACTGGTTAACAGTGGACTGAAATAGAAATATATTGTTGATAGTAGTTATAGAGCAAGACATTAGCTGGTCTTAATGTACAGTTATTTGCCAAAATAAAGGAAACACCAGCATAAAGTGTCTTGGGTCTGGGCCACCACACAAGCCATCAGCTCAGTTGGCATGGATTGTCAGGGACATTGTTTGAAGGATGTAACACCATTCCTTCATGAAAAATTCCATAAATTTGTGTTTGGTTGGTGGCAGGAAACTTTCAGATGTATTTGGAGATTCTGGAATGATATTTCAAATGGTTTGAAATCTGATTACCTAGATGACAATGGCATATTGTGAAACATCTGCATGTGGAGCATTCTTCATCTCTGAATCTCATTCTAAAGATGCCCCAAAAATAACCCCTGTTTCAAACCCACAGAGATCTGTTTCTTAGCCATGATAGCCAAAATAATGGGCAACAGGACTGGACCAGCATTTTCCTCTGTATATATTTCTTCCCCTGAAAGATTCTCTATTCACACCAATAACCTGAGAGGCAGAAAACAGTATTCATGTTAACCCATCAAAACGACATTGTGATGTGATCATGGTTCAAGACTAGTGCAATAATACATACTGCACACAAACATTTATAGTGGCTCTCAAATGTATTCACCCCTTCAGACTTTGCCACATTTCATTCAGTTACAAGATGAGAAGAAAATTGATTTTATTATTTATTTATTTTAGTTCTTGCCACTGATCAACACAAGAAAGTTGATCATATCAAAGTCAAAAATAAAGTCTGCTACTTGTTCTAAAGTAATTACAAGTATAAAAATGAAAACAATTTATATATAAGGTTTCTAGGTTTCACAGTGCATGTCAAAGCAAAAACCAAGTGAAGAGGTCCATAGAACTATGTAAAACTTTTGTTGGCACAATGTGGTGAACATAATTTTTATTGATTTTTATTTACAACCAAGGCCTGGCAAGAGGATGATATCCTTTTGAGGGAAGAGACACAAGGGAATAAAGGGGTACTAAAGGAAAACACAGTGTAAAAAAACAACCACAAAAAACAAATGTTCCCAGGAGCAAAGTGGGCTCCTTTATGGTGAAATGGAAGATATTTGGAACAATGAAGACACTTGCTAGAATTTACCATCCAGACAAAATAAATAACAGGTCAAGAAGAGACTTGAACAAGAACCAAATGGTCTCTCCACTAGAACTTCATAGTTTATCTGCAGAGATGAGAGAACCTGCCAGAAGGACAACCTTTTTTGTAGTATTCCAGCAATCGGTTCTTTAGGTTAAAGCGGCTAGACACAAGCCACTCCTGAGTATGACATGCTGCCTGAAGGACTCTTAACATTCGTATGGGATAGTTACTGTATCCCAAACGGAATTAAAGGTCTGAATACTAATGTACATTATACATATTTACAGAATTGACCCAAAACAATTGAGGTTGTGTATTCGCTGTCATTATTGGGGTACCGGATGTAGATTTATGTTTTCTTACCCATCGCAAATCGTTTACAAACTATATTTTTACTATAAAAATATTTTGGTAAATGTTTCAAACGGTGAGTCTCGCTATATACACGCATACTATCTAAGACACCACTGGCCTAATTTTGATTGAACTTAGTTGAATAATGCATAATGTCTCATTTTGAAATTCACACGGATTGGCCTAATTTCAATTGCAACTAAACATTATTTCAATTGCAACTAAACAAATGGATTATGAGTTAACGGGTATTTACTTGTTGATATCCTCAGTTGCACAACGTTACATACTATTATTTTTTCCTTTCCACCTTAATATGCGCAACTGAGGATGGGGCAAAATATCTGATCACAAGGAGACAGTTCCCTAGTTGTGAAGAATTAGCTATAATTGTCTCAAGGGCTTGATGCATCTGAAGCGGTCAGCATGTTTACCTTATTTACTCATTTTCTGGCATACACCTATATTTATGACTTTAATAAATAGGTATCATTGGTTAGTAAACGTTTTCACAAACAAAAGCAAACTGAACGAAACGGGAGGGACCTAGACCTTCAAGAATGTGTCAAAAACAAGATGTTTGATAAACCTTGAGCAGATTAAAAGTTTTGTTACGCAATACGAATACCCCCTGGTAATATCCCATCTCCCATTAATGCATCAGGATTGACAAGAGTGGAAATCAAGCGATCATATCTATAGGACACTAGGCACAAAATAACACAATGTTAAAACAGAATCTGATCTACCATCTCCATACTGTCATTTCATTTACATGGTAGTTGTTGCTAACACGTTGCGAGCTCTTCAACTCACCGTATCTCGTCCATGTTGAGGTTAAAAACATCTGTTCGATAATCGTGTCCCTGATGTTGCAGCAAGCATGCTCACATTTGTTTCTAACTGAAATTGTATTAACATAATCAAATCAGTTGAACACAGAAAAAAGTACCTCACGCCACAGTTCCGTTTACAAGTATATAGCTATATGTCTGACGTCATTTGGGGTGCATTCAGCGTGCATTACCTGTCCATCTATGTTACAAAATAAGGGGTCCATTCAATGTAATAATATTCAAAGGTATCGTTTTTAGCTGATGGCCAGTCCCTTTCTCGTGCTTGGTCTTCAGTGTTTACTTCAGCAGAAATGGCTGGTATTGTGTTTCGTTTGGGATACAGTAGCTATCCTAAACGAAATTCAGTTAACTTACTTAAAAAAAATCATAGCTAACTGTACTAACTTTGTTAGTCATTATTGTGCTAAACAAAGTCAGCTAATCTGTAAAAATAAATAGCTAATTTAACTACATATTTGTCAATTATATATTTTTTGACAGAATGTCACCAAACAAAAAGCCAATGATTCCATTAGGTATATCCCCCTGCACGTGTTTTGCCAATTCTCACTGGTGTAGCGTGGTGACACTGGGCCCAGGTGCAAGATGTCCTTACAGGCCCCCCCAAACAAAACTTATGGAGAGATACATGCAAATGAAGCTAATCCTGCCATAGATGTACTGGCTTCTGGTTGTGCTAGTGCAACTGCACCTCCTGCACACCTGATAGTTATGCCACTGCCTTTTCTAATAGGCCAGTAACAAAGTCCAGAAATGTTTGCATGGTTACTGTTCATTATGCTAGTCAGGATTTTTGCCTTAATTAAATTGTAGTTTCTTTCCTATATTGCTCTTATCGAAAACCTTCCACAATGTGAGTCAGATGTATCCATTGCATTTCAAAATCATTTGAATAATATTTTTTTATTAAGATGACCAGACATCCCTATTTTCCAGGGACAGCCTACTGCTAAAGCTGTCCCTGGTTTATCACAGAACATACAAACAGGTCGATTTATTATTTTGATGTACTGCTGTGTTTTGACATTTGCACTCTCACCAGTGCCTCTCGCTCTAACGCAGATCTGTCTAATGTAGCAAAGCTGATACACACAGTGAATATAAATGCCAGGTTTTTGTGATGTAAAAGAAAGAGACAAAGATAAATCGTGTCAGAACTTTTTCCACTTTTAATGTGACCTATAATGTGAACATTTCAATTGAAAAACAAAACTGAAATCTTCGAGGGGGAATTATGAAAACAAAAAGCCTTACAGTAACCTGGTTGCATAAGTGTGCATACCCTCTTATTACTGGGGATATGGCTGAGTTCAGAATTAACCAATCACATTCAAACTCTATGTTAAATAGAAGTCATTACAGACCTGCCATCAATTAAAGTGACTGATTAATCACAAATAAAGTTAAACTGTTCTAGTAGGATTTTCCTGACATCTTTGTTGCATCTCAGAGTAAAAGCCATGGTTTGCAGAGAGCTTCCAAAGCATCAGAGGGATCACATTGTTGAAAGATATCAGTCAGGAGAAGGGTACCAAACATTTCCAAAGCATTAGATAGACCACAGTGAAGACAAGAAAACAAGAAAGAAGGGAAAACACTGGAAATACTCAAGACGAACTGGCAACACAAGTCATATTTAATTTGATTTCATACTTTAGCAAAAACAGCCTTTACATGTATTTTCAGATACGTTATAAGCTGATTTACTAAAGATTGCATATCCGCACTGCAGACACAAGAAATAAGTGGGACAGTGTTCTATAATTTCCAGTTGGGAAAATAATTGTAGGCAATCTAATAACTCAAGTTCAAGTTCAAAATGTTTATTTGTTACTTGCAATAAGTTATAGAAAGGCTAGGTTTTCCTACTCTGGAAAGTGCAGTTAAAAGTAAAAAGTCATTTTAATAAAAATAAGAAGATAACACAAACTATTATTAATAACACTATACAAAAAACATGAATCTATAATAATAACTATACAACTGTACAACCGTAGTGCAATGTAAAAGTGACAGGTGTGCGTGAAGTAATTGGCAGATGAGCATGATATAAAGTGACAGGTGAACATGGGACATATGGATGGACGGGACGAGGGGTTCCTGAATTGAGCAGCCTTACGGCCTGAGGAAAGAAACTGTCCCGTAGCCTGTTGATTTTTGACGGAATACTCCTGTACTTCTGCCTGACGGCAGCTTGGTCAACAGTCCATGGCGTGGGTGGATGGGACCTGTAAAGATTTTTTTGCTCCTCCTCCTACACCTCACTGTGTCGAGAACCTGCAGGGATGGCAGGTCAGACCTTATGATGCACTCTGCTGTTTTAATGTCCCTCTGAAGTGCATTACGGTTGAGGGCGCTGCAGCTGCCATACCAGGCGGTGATACAGCTGGACAGGATACTCTCGATAGTGCATCTGAAGAAGTTGGTATCCTGGATTCCATGCCAAATCTCCTTAATCGGCGTAGGAAGAACCGTTTCCAGTCCACTCCTGTACTCCCTGTTCACACCACTGCGTGGCCACACACAGCTCCAACACCAACCTTTAACTCACAAATGACACAATCCTGGGTTTCATCCCTAACAATGGTGGGGGGTTGGGGGGGTTTATGCCCCCATACACATGGATTTCTCAGTTTCTCAGTGTGTTCATCAAAGATTACCTTACTTGGTCCAGACAAGCACACTCGGCAGTGAAAACTGCACAGACTCAAGAAGTTTGGCATGTCTGTAAAAACTCACCAGTGAGAGCATGTTAGTCTACATTGTTATGTATATTATTGCTATATATGCTATGTCTATATTTAATACATCTACCTGTATTGTTCATATTCCCCATCCTACTCTAAAATTGCTGCTAGTTTACTTTGTTATTTATTATTGTCATCTTTTCTTTATATATTTCTTAATTCTTACTACATAGATGCGTGCCATGTCACAATAATTTCATTGTGCAAGAGGATGCTGTGTTATTTGGTGCAGTTTATAAATAAACTTTGAACATGAACATTTATAATTGGGCAGGTAAAATGTATTTGAATATGCATGGAATGGTGTAGTTTAACTGTACCCATATTTTTCACTTTTACACTGGTGATTTGATCTTTTTATTGTTCTGGGTTTGCTTTTTACACTTGAGGAGCCGTTTGGGAGCAAAATGTGCCAGCTCTTTCATTTGAATGGGGCTACAGGAGTCGGTTCAACGGAAGACTCAAAATGCCTATCAAGATCAGTCTGTCATAATCTACCCATGATTCATTGCGGCTTTGATTGTTTGAACGTGGCCTAGATTCGCAAGACTGTTGAAACCAATGTGCGATATCAAACTCCGTGAAACTAGTTGAAAGTCCAACAAGAGTGGTTGACGTCAGTAGCGACCTCATGCTAGCGATTGTTTTGAACTCGGATACTCGGAGACTGGAAGTCGATGTTGCATAGGTGCACCACTTGGTAAAACGATTACCATATTTACCGTAAATATGAGCTGATAATTTTTGACTAATAATTATTTGACCAATATACATTTTAACAGCTGGCAGTTGACGGACACATGCGCATTCTTATTGATCCAATGTTAGCTAGCATTAGCTGTACCTAGCGTTAGCATTGGTCAGCTGGGGAATTATACTTGTTAAGAGAATGTTGTATTGTCAATCGTTTTTATTTTTAACATTTGCTAAAAAATGTAAACCAACTAGCTTTTGTCGTTTTTGCTATCCTTTTTGCTGTGTTTGGGTCACATAGTCAAGGGACGTTAGTTTTAGAGGGTCCAGGTAGTTGTCTTAACACTAGAACAGGAGCGTTAAACTGCACTTGTCAGTGTATAGAGCATTATTGACATCCATTATTTTAGCAAGCAAATATCCTAGTTATGGACAGCTTGCGGACGTTATTGTCTAGTTCTTGCATTTATCCTATACAGTTGAAATTATACCGTACTCATCCTTTTCTGGTAACAACAAATACATTTTAAATAGACTAGTTTACACTAAATCGATTGCTTTTAAATTATTCATGTTTGGTGCCATTGATTTTTGCCATTCGCTCCTGTATGTTGAACGGGGTAGTGATGGCCATTCGAGGCTTCATTAGCGTTATGTAAGCAGCAGGAAATTATGCTGGCAGCGCTCAGATTTTTATCACAATAAAAGCCATTATTGAAATGTAAGGTAATATAGTTAACAATGTAGTACGTGAAAAAGAACAGACAATAATAAAATTGGAGCGGACATTAAAAATAAAATGTGCAGACTAGATTGTTAACTACGTTACCTCATATTTCGGTGAAGGCTTTAATTTTGAAAAAGGACATCTGAATTAGCGCTGCTATCATAATATCCTGCTGCCAGAAGAACGGTAATGAAGCCTCGAATGGCATCACAAAACAATATAATACGCCATTAGTTCTCGTCTGTCTGCAAGTAAGTGCAGTTTACGAAGTTTGTTGTCTTTTACAAATCGCATATTGCACATCTTAGCTCACTGAATGTCTCAGTTCCATTGCTTTCCATACAATATTAGTGATATTGTAATTCATCTGTGCTGGATTTTGGTTACTGTAGACCATTTTGTTTTAGGTTATTTTACATCTACTGAATCTTTCCCTATCTTTAGTACCTCTGAAGTAGGTTTTGCCAGTGACCCAATGCCCCATGAGAAGGGGTTCAACAGTACGCTAACCCATGGTACAGTATATTTTGCGGTTTAGTATATTTCATGGTTCAGTACGATTTCTATACAGCACAAAAATTGATTGTCAACAGTTACTAAAGATTTTTTCATTTAACTTGGTAAATGATGCAACAGTAATCCTGAAAAAATATATAATGCCTGATGAGAGCACAATTTAAAATGAAATGCAATATGTAGCCTAAACATGCCACAAACATTATTTTACAACCTTATTGTGTGGGTAATACTTGCTTGTTGAAATAGGTGGGAGAAGGACATTCATAACGTGGCTTGAGCACCATAGGTGCTGAAACCCTTTATATTCATCCACAAAGTACGCTCCCATATCTGCGACTGTACACATACCCATTGCTGTTGGTAATTCCTTAACCTGATTTGACTGATGCTAAGGGCTGCTTGAATGCATTGGAGAGACAGTTGTTTCTTTGTTTCATGCTGCTCTGGGAATATTAGTATTGGAGGGATTTTGGCATGCAGTCCCCTCCAAAAGTATTGGAACGGCAAGGCAAATTCCTTTGTTTTTATTGTTCACTGCAGACATTTGGGTTTAAGATCAAAAGATGAGTATCAGTATGAGTTTCAGCTTTCATTTCCTGGTATTAACATCTAGATGTGTTAAACAACTCAGGACAAACCACCCTTTGTTTGAACCCACCCATTGAGCAAAAGTATTGGAACATGTGATCAAAAAACAGATGTTTTTTGATGCCCAGGTGTTGCCTTTTATGTTGATTGTTCAAACATTAAATTGCTCTGCATGACTACTCTAATTTTCCATCATTGGTTTAAACCTATAAAGACAGCATTTTTTAAAACCAACATGATGTCCAGAGAGCTGTCTATGGGAGAAAAGCAAGCCATTGTCAAGCTGCGAAAAGAAGGAAAATCGACCAGAGCCATTGGACAAACATTGGGCATAGCAAGCACAACAATTTGGAATGTCCTGTAAAAGAAACTACTAGTGTACTGAGCAACAGATGTCACAATCCACTGTTCGAAGAAGACTCAGAGATCAGAAATATAGAGGCCACACCACAAGATGCAAACCACTCATCAGCAGTAAGAATCGGAAGGCCAGATTGAAATTTGCACCGAAGTACAGAGATGAGCCACGGAGGTTCTGGAACATAATTTTATGGACTGATGAGACCAAGATTAATCTCTACCAAAGTGATGGAAAGGCCAAAGTGTAGAGAGAGAAAATAACTGCTTATGATCAGAAGCATACAAGCTCATCTGTGAAGCATGGTGGAAGTAATTTTCACAGCTTGGGTGTGCTTGGCTGCTTTTGGAACAGCCTCATTAATGTTTATTAATGATGTAACTGATGATGGTAGCAGCAGAACGAATTCAGAAGTGTACAGAAACATTTTGTCTGCCAATTTACAGAGAAATGCATTGAAACTAATCAGTAGTAAGTTTATCATGCAACAGGACAGTGACCCAAAGCACACTGCCAACAAAACAAAGAACTTCATCAGGGGAAATAAGTGGAAGGTTTTAGACTGGCCAAGTCAACCACCTGACTTAAGAGGAGACTAAAGGGAGAAACACCCCGAAACAAACAAGAACTGAAAGAAATTGCGGTAAAAGCCTGGAATAGCATCACAAATGAAGAATGCAACAGTTTGGTGATGTCGCAGGCTTGAGGCAGTTATTGCAAGCAAGGGTTATAACACTAAATATTTAATGTTCTTTACTTTAAGATTATTTGTTCTGTTCCTTTTGCACACCTAAAATGCTGTGGTCTAATACAAATGGCGATATGTCCTAAGTTGTTTATCACATCTAGGTGTGAATACCAGGAAATTAAAGCTGAAATTCTGAACTCATGTCTCATACTCATCTTTTGACCTTAAACCCAAATGTCTTCAGTGACCATCAAAAACAAAGGAATTTGCCTTGCTGTTCCAATACCTTTGAAGGGGACTGTATATGCATCAACATATTTGAGTTGTTAGCAGCTACTGTCATCAAGCAGTGGCATGTTTTTGTTTTATCAGTACCTCTCTGTCATCACCATTGCAGTTTACTGGAAAGCCTAAATACTGACCAACCTAGTGATTTAAACAAAGCTGGAGGATTGTGTTGGTTTCTCAATGGGTAATACCATTGTCCCCTGTGCCGTAGGGTACAGTTCTGAACGCATGCACAGTTACAGCCCTAATGTGCGACATTGGTGTATGGAAAACTATAGTACATAAGTTCCAGCTTACGACACAGCTTTAGCAACTCTAAGGAGTGTGTTTTAAGGAAACTGGCCACTATTGAGAAATACAGGTTTTGAGTTTACAAAAATGATACTTACTTTCAAGCAGCACTACATATGACTGCACCTTACACACATTGTATATAGATTGACATGAAAAAGTATCTTTCTGTGTTCCCCCCAAAAGAACAGTATGGTTTTGTTGAAAACGGTCCAAGTAGTGCTTTGGCCACAGGTGGAACTCAACAACATCATGGTATCTGTTAACAGGATATTTTTTTCTGGAGTTACTACTTAGTTGGTTTTCAAAAAAACAATGACGACATCTCTGCTTAGGGTGTAAATAACTTCCATGCTTCATGACAAGATAGAAGACTGCCACCAATGTTAATTCCTTCTGTTTCAGCTCTGCAGAGAGCATGCTGAATACACCATCGGCCTGACACACAGACTGAGCATGGACTGACAGGACATCTCCACCAGCCCTCGTCCTCTGTCTTTGCTCCTGCTGGATCCTGATCACTGGATTCTTGGGCATCTTGTGTCATGGCGTCCAACGGTCGGGCTGGAAGACATTCCTTATGGCGGTTCCTCTCGCCCTTCCGGAGCAGGCAGGAGCGCGTGGTGCTGGCGCGCAGCGAGAGCGTGCCAGGGGAACAAGTGCTGAAGATCACGATCACAGAGACCACTATAATCGAGGCAGACTCGGGGGTGTGGAACTCAAAGTCACTGGTCTACCTGGTCCTGTGGTACTTCTTCAGCTTCTGCACACTGTTCCTCAACAAGTACATCCTATCCCTATTGGAGGGAGAGCCCAGCATGCTGGGTAAAACCATGTGCCACACCCATACTTAGACTGGCTTATCGATTGGTTGATTCTATCAAGAGTACTAAAAGGGGCTCAGAGGTAGTGGACTCAAGTCCTTCATGTTTGTGTCCCATTTTTTTATTGCTTTTATTTATTTTCTATAGGTGCTGTTCAAATGGTCTCCACCACTATCATAGGCTTTCTGAAGATGTATGTGCCTTGTTGCTTGTACCAGCACAAGTCCAGGACTGAGTACCCGCCCAACTTCTTCATGATCATGCTGTTTGTGGGGCTCATGCGGTGGGTCTGCATTTTTATGACTCATAATTTCAGATCTTTATTTTCTTTTTACAGTTATGATTAGCATTCTTGCTATATTTAATTTACATTTAAGTAATTGTACCTTATTTGTAAAAACTAACCAACAGACAATTTGAAAATAAAATAATTATTGTACCATTTGGTACAGGAAGAACTGCAGAACATGTGTTACTACAGAACTGGTTTCATATATTGAGTTTGGGTTTAGGTATTGTATTCCTTGTACAGTCTTTGTAAAATTCCTTGTTAAGTTCAAAACACGTTTCATTTGGTTTTTGGTTGGGTTGTTTCCTTTTAAGTTTTGATGACAAATTCTAATGCTAGTACTTAACTTGCCATGATTTCCCTCATGGCTAATCACAAGGTTTAATATAGGTTACCAGCCTGAAACCCAAAGGTACACGTGGGTAAGAAAACAAATAACACAAAAACATAAAACGCAGCATGGAGTTGCCAGTCTCAAAGGGCTGACCAGCTTCTTCTGGCTGTGCCGTGTGGAGATTATAGTGTAAATGTCAGGATTTGTTGTGACCATTTGAGAGTTTTTGCTTTCATGGGAGAAGTAGATTTACCAGAGTGGCTAAAATGGCTGAAGGACTTGAATTGCTGCTGTACTTTACAGGTACTATATTTGGGGAAATTAGATGCAAATTAACCTCAGTTCATATGTCAATACAGAGATGTTTGACAGTCACTAAGGGATATACCCTATCTGTGTAGCAGAGGGTGGGATTTGGGAATCTCTACTGGTTTAAGTTGATATTAAGGTGCTGATCCATCCTGTTTTGCAGGTTTGCCAGTGTGGTGCTGGGGCTAGTGAGCCTGAAGAATGTGGCCGTCTCATTCGCAGAGACGGTGAAGAGCTCCGCGCCCATCTTCACTGTAATCATGTCAAGGCTGATCCTAGGGGAATACACAGGTACAGTTATGGCTGAGTACTGAAAGCCCTTCACAATGTTTTTACATAGCCTTTATTGTATTATAGATTTTTTTTGGAGTGTTGTCTGTTTCTAACAGAAGTCCGTCATTCAAGTGAACAGTTTAGCATTTTACTTAGTTTCTTTTGTGTCCAAAAGTGTTATTGGCCTGCTACTGTTCGGATAACTGCTTCTGTTGGCTTAAGGTTTATCTGTTTTAATAAGTAAGGTATGTAGCCTGCAGCACTCAACTTACTTTGTTAGCCTCCCTCACCCACAAATGTAGCATATCTGTCATTGAGGCTTTGGTCTTTTGTTAATTATGTGATAACTACTGCCAGTAAGCTAAATTAAAATGTGACCAAAACCAGTTGTGAAGCATTCTGTTCACAGTTATCAGTCATCAGCTTAAATATATCCAGTAACGGTTATAATATATCAATTTTTTCATTATGTAAAACTTTGTACTGATCACTTAATATTGAACACCTTATAATACTAATTATGCCCCATTATGCACTGCTAAACCAATTCAAGTGGTTTATGAACACCAAGATTAAGTTAATCACCTTCCACCTGCCTCCCCAAATCACCAGATCTGAACATCATTCAATCTTTATGGGAAGTTCTGAAGTGCAGAGTGTCAATTTGATTTCAACGTACTTCATGCTTCAATGATCTTGAGGCTTTTCTTGGAGAATGGTGCATTATCTCACTAAACACACTTGAGGACTTCTATGACAGCATTCCAAGAAAGGTTGGAGCTGTTCTCATGGAAAGCTGGGGCCCTAGTCCTTGTTAGGTCTTTGATATTTATATATTGTTATGCTTTTTACTTTTTGTGGTTCTGCCCACACCCTAGTTCATAATGCACATTTATGATTTTATGGGGGCAAATCACTCGTCTGATGTTTTATTTTTGTTTGCTATCCGCAAATACAACATTTGTCATACTGTTTTATATTTAACTAAGCAATCATAATTTTGACTATATTTTGGTACGCAATTTGTATTAAAAAAGCTGCTGCTCTTCATTTCGGCTCTAAAAAGTAAATATCAGCGATCTGTGACTTCCCACCTTAAAATCATTATTGTGTCAGACCCATATATATTTAGCAAGAGTGGCTAATGTGTGTATGCTTTACTATAGGACTCTGGGTAAACCTGTCCCTGTTTCCTGTCATGGCTGGCCTTGCTCTCTGCACTGCAACAGAGATCAGTTTCAACACGCTGGGCTTCTCTGCAGCCCTTTCCACTAACATAATGGACTGGTACACACATACACAGTAGAACCTGCATTCATGACTTGCCATATTTCATTAATTGCTCTTTTAATAACAATGTGACTCCACTCACGCTTATGTGTTTTCTTCATATTTTCTCTATCAGTTTACAGAATGTTTTTTCAAAGAAGCTATTAAGTGGTGACACCTACAAATTCAGGTATGTTGTTTTTTAGTACCTTTTTTTTAATAATATATAGAAAATGTATTATGCCCAGTTTTAAATCTTTATAATTATTATTGAAGACACTTCGACCATTATGGACATAATACTTGTGTCTTTAATCACAACCTTGTCTTGCAGAATTTACCATTAAATATAACTAATCGTTTCAACTATGTTGCTCTAGAAAAGGGCAATAGCTAAATTAATATATGTTAAATGTTTCACTGTTGAGTATTAAATAGCAACCCTGCTATTTATTAAAAATAATTGTGGTACTACTTGAGATTATAAAGTATTTATTTGGTGTTTTTTTAATGGTCAACATAAGTGCCAAAGTGAAAAATAGGTTCAACCAGTCAAAGCCTGGACCTCAATCCAATAAAAAAATATGTTAAGTTCTTTTTAAATTGCTGTTCACCAAATATCTGCTTAACTGGAATTTGATCAGTTTTGCCAATAAGAATTTGCCGAAATTTGCTTTGTCCAGGTTTGTAAAGCTGTTAGGGACTTAATAGAATCATGGCTGTAATTGTTGCTAAATGTGCCTCTACCCAATATTGTTAAAGGGTGTGAACTTATGAAATCCTAATTTTTGGTTTTATATTTGTAAATAATTTAGAACAATTTGTAGATTTATTTTCACTTGTTCCTTTGTTTTTGTGATCAGTGGCAAACTAATAATTTAAGCCATAATAATAATATATGAAAATGTCAATACTTTTGAGAGCCACTGTAATTCATTGCTTATGTAAGTCAAGTCTCAAAATACTTTCAGGCTTATTTATTCATTGTCATGTCAGACAAGAAAATTCATATTGAACTATATAAATCAGAATGGAAAAATATCTATTTGAAATCATTTATATATGCCCACCATTTTGATTTAGAAATAATATTAACCACTTCTAAAATTAACTTTTTTTACTATCATAAATGTAAAAATTATCATGGCCATTATCAACCTGTCCTAACTCAAATGATGCTGAAAATCTTTGTCACAGGCTGTAAATCAGAAGGCAGAAATATTGCCTTTGATAAAAAGTATTAATCAAAAGCAGGAACTGAGGTTTTGTCGCACAGGTCTTAAGTTGCTGGTGTGATGGTGTAAATTAATTCTAATTACTGTATATTGCTTAGTTTATAGAAACATGATTATGTGTCCTGATAATAATCAAACTATCATACTTGACACATTTCTCAAAGATTTTATGATAATTTCAGCAATGTTTTGATTGATTGATTGAAATAAGAGGGCACCATCAACCTTCTAACACTAATAGCCTGTCTCATGTAAATCATCTGCTAAATCTAATATTGTTTTTACAAAATTTCCATCTCTATGGAATGAGAGATTTTATCGGGTTTATCCATCATTCTAACAGCAAAACCTAGCTGTCCTTTTCGTTATTACATTCATATCTTCTATGGGGAAATTTTTTATCTTTGTACGGTGTGTGTTTTGTGTGAGGTTTTACCATCTTGGTGTGTTGATAAATGTAATTATCTATAGAACAAGATGACATATCTCTTCGCCTGTACTTTGCCAATCATTGTTAAGTAGAGTGAATTGATGCAAATACACTGCTCAAAAAAATGTATGCAAACACTCATCACATATTGGGTCTCAATGATCAAAATATATGAAAGGTCAAAATCCGTCTGGGCATGCTCCTGATGAGATGTGGATGATGTCCTGTGGGATCTCCTCCCTGACCTTGATCAGGACATCAGTGAGGTCCCGGACAGTCTGTGTTGCTACTTGGCGGCGTCGGATTCACCTATACAAAACGTACCAGAGGCTTTCAGTTGGATTCAGGTGTGTGGAATGTGAGGGCCAGTCAATGGCATCAGTGATTTCATCATCCAGGAACTGCCTGCAAACGCGGGCCACATGAGGCCTGGACATTGTCCTGTACCAGGAGAAACCCATGGCACGCTCAACCATCGCAAGACGATGAGTCTGAGAGTTTTCATCCCGGCAGTCAGGGTATCGTTGGTTAGCATGTGGAGGTCTGTGCAACCCTCCAAGTATATGCCTCCCCAGACCATCACTCACCCACCGCCAAACCGGTCATGCTTGATGATGTTGTAGGCAGCATAACGTTCACCACAGCATCTCCAGTCTATTTCACGTCTGTCACGCGCTCAGTGTGAACCTGCTCTCGTCTTTGAAGACAACAGGGCACCAATGGCGGACCGGCCAATTCTGATATTCTCTGCTGAATGCCAGTCGTGCTGCATTGTGCTGGGCTGTGAGCACGGGTCCCACTAGAGGACGGCGGGCCCTCATGCCACCCTCATGGAGTCTGTTTCTGACAGTGTAGTCAGAAACATGCACACCAGTAGCCCGCTAGAGGTAATTTTGTAGGGCTCTGGCAGTGCTCCTCTGGTTCCTCCTCACACATAGGAGCAGATATCGGTCCTGCTGCTGGGTTGATGCCCTGTCCAGCTCTCCTTGTGTAACGGCCTGTCTCCTGGTATCTCCTCCATGCTCTTGAGATTGTACTGGGAGACACAGCACACGTTCATTTGACGGTATGTATAGATGTGCCATCTTTCAGGAGCTGGACAACCTGTGCAACCTGAATGGGCTGCAGGTACTGCCTCATGCTACCAGTAGTGACGAGGACACTAACAAAATGCAAAACTGGAGAATAATCAGTCAGCAATAATCAGAGAGCAATTGTCTATGGCCACCACCTGCACAACCACTCCCTTTTTGAGGATTGACTTACTGTTGCCTCTCCAGTGCACCTGTTGTCACTTTCATTTGCACCAAAACAGGTGGCAAGCATATGAATCAACACATGCTTGATTCATATGCTTCCTAACTGGACAGAATGATATCCCTGAAGTTTAACTGACCTGATGTTATGCTGTGATGATTGTGTTCCATAAATTTTTTTTAGCAGTGTGTGTTGACAAACATCACCTTGTCCGGATGAGATTTCCACAGTTATGAAATTCCAATCAGGGGTAAGCCATAACAAAACACAGACCAGATTTGCAGCAAATATAAAATTTCCTATCAGATTTATGAATGGTAAAATGTGGAAAGAACCATTATCACATTTGGCCTCTATGTTTATAGAGATTCTGGTGCATTAACTATTTATTGCCAGTGCATTGCCCTTTAATTGTCATCCTGGTTAAAGATGATTAAAAAAGTTAACTTTTTTTATAGATGTTCATCAGCTGGATCTTTTAAATGGTTATGTTGTATCCAACCTTTAATTCAGGTAAAAATGTTGATTTGAGAAATATTGTTCTCAAGACCATCCACCTACTATTTTTCTAGGCGGCACATCAATTTGTGTGCAGTTGTAGCCATTTTGCTTACTTACAAATTAAGCTTTAATTTTTTACTTTTTTTGCTTTGCTAGGTCTGCTACAGAAGTTTGAGAATAAAGCTATTAAAAGTTTTGTAGTCAAACAAAAGCATAGTCCTGCGGTGTATAATCTGAGACATTATAATTTTAATTGCTGGGTGTGAATAATAAAAATAAAAATCCAATGGCTGTCTTTTGGGGAGCAGCTGGGCAGTTGGGCAGCCTTCTCTTGTCATGTATCTCTGTACAAAAATGTTCATACCCTTCATGCTCATCGTAAGGGTGCCAATAATTCTGGAGGGCGTTGCGTGTGTTTAGATTTGAGAAGTGGTGCAGCTTTTTACATTAAATGATTTGAAAATGGAGTACTGTTTAGCCGCTAAGGCTACATGCTCATTGTTTGGATGACAATGTGACTGTCAAATGAAAATGTACAAAGTATATTGGAAGCAGGTGTTTTGTTCCACCATTAACAAAACAGCAAGTGATGCGGGAAATGATGTCACATCCGCCCTGTAACGCCATACACTTGTGGAATATATGCAAAGGTGCATTGAAACTGTTCTATCTCCTGCTGACTCCATCCTTTTAAGGAACTTTGTTGTTTCCTTGATTTTTGACTGGTACCTGTATATGAATTAATAGTCTGTACTGATTAAATTGTGTTCCCATGTCCTGTTTAGTCCTCCTGAACTTCAGTTCTATACCAGTGCTGCAGCTGTCATTATGCTGGTACCTGCATGGGTCTTCCTCATGGTCAGTCAATTACTACTGAATATATTATATGTTGCTACTACACATTTGACTCTAAGTTTCTGTAATGTTTTTTAGTAACTCATTTGTTACAGTAACAAAAATATATGTGTATTTTTTTTTTAGGAATTCTGAAATATTGTTTGGTATAAATTAAAAATAGAAATATAGTTAGACTAAAATGTGTCGGTTATTACAACATAAAAACAAGAAACTACCTCAAATGTATATTTTTTTATAAATGCAATTGGTTTATGTTTTCTCATTCAGACACCATAAAAAGCATGTCCTTATTTATCCAGTGTGTTTTAGAGGCCTAGATTCCCCCCTATTTATATAGTTGATATTAAGTCTACACAGTTAGAAGACTACACGCAGAACATTTCACGCTCAGGCATATTGCAAAGGTTTCTCCTTGTGCACAGCTCATTGATCTTCTATTTTTGCAAATATTTTTTTGGTTGATTTGGATGTGTGCTTTGCATCGTTGTTGTGTTGAATGGCAAAATGATTCTTTAACTTTCATGCAGTGGTTGGTTTGTGCCAAAATTATAGATTTTTGGAGCTAGTCATTGTCCATGTTATTCTACCCAAAAGAGTAGCATCTTCATTCTGTTTTTTATTAAATATTCTTAGTTACATGATCTTATTAAAGGAGAAATAAAAGTCATGAGATGATTTGTCATATCTGCCATGCATTAACTGTGAAGATTGCTGAGTTGGATCTGTGCTTGGAATGAAGATGTTCTACCATGCTCCTTTTTCCCAACAGGACATTCCTGTTATTGGTAAGAGTGGGCGTGCCTTCAACTGGAGTCAAGACATTATGCTGCTGCTGCTCTTTGATGGGGTCCTATTCCACCTGCAGAGTGTAACCGCCTACGCCCTCATGGGACGCATCTCCCCCGTAACCTTCAGGTAGTAGTCCATTGCTTGTGGGTTGAAATAGTGAAAATGTATGCACACTACTAAGTCGCTCTGGATAAGAAATCTGCTTACAGCATCAGTTCTTGGGCCCATCTAATGTAAAGCATTTAGCTGTGTAGGCTGCCAGAGAGAGATGAACCAGGCCAGCATCAATTTCTTGATGGTGTTGAATGTATCAAAATCAAAGTTTTTTTTCTCAAACAAAAATGTAGCAATTGGGCCAAGAATCCTCTGGGAAATGCTAGGGTGGCCGTTTGGACAGTCTGGCCATAGGTGTGTAGTTATATAGGTATGCTGCTCATGAGGTAGCCTGTTGGCGCTTCAAGCCATTCCTTTATTCTTACTCTGCTGTCCAGTGGGAGTCTAGTATGTGCAGCCAAATAGTCTGCCCAGACTGTGTAAATTCCACTAATCCAGAGGGATTAAGTGCATAGGAAGAAGTTAACATAACTGCCCTCTTCATGGCTGTTTTTTAACATTAGTCTGCTCTAGCTGACCAGTATTTTTATATATGGGTAGTTGCAAAGGTATACGAACAAAATGTAAACGTTATGTGAACTGAATTGTTATTACACTGTGTTGTTGCTCTGGTGAGTAAAAACTCATGCTACCATTTAACACACTTCCTTCCTTGCCTCCAGTGTTGCCAGCACAGTGAAACATGCCCTATCTATCTGGCTGAGCATCATTGTGTTCAGTAACCAAATCACAGTGCTCAGTGCTGTCGGCACAGCCCTTGTGTTTGTGGGAGTGCTGCTATACAACAAGGCCAAGCAGATCCAGAGAGACACCTTACAGACCCTGGCCCAAACTCAGGATCACCACAATAAACCACTACGACAAGACCACGAGCTCAAATCATTAGAACTATAGCCTTTCCGGGAGATCAAAGGGGGCAAGACCAAAGTAATGTTTTTAATGTAGATTAGACCACATTTAGACACAAACCAGCATTATGGCAAATCAGAGAAGTCCGTGGTCATCCTAGAATCGTTCAACAATCCGTCACTCTGTGGATTTTTCATTTGAGGCTGATTTGTCTTGAGGTTTCATTCAGCCTCACCTTAACATTCTGAACTCTATATGAACTAGCTTTAGTGTGCGGACTGGTGATTGACTATGGTTCCGTTTGTTGAAACAGGCTATCCGCTAGAATTCCAGACCTGCAGAACACTTCACTTAACCGTTCACGTTTACGCAGTCAGTTCCTAATGCTGTCCTTCGCTTTCAAATCACATGCAAACTCAGGATATTTCCTCATATTCAGTGGTAGGAGTGATAAAATGCTTATTCAGTTTTTCTGCAAACATATATTTTTTTTCTTTGTTAACAATTCCGGTTATGGGCACACTGTCATTGACAATATAGCTTTTTTATCCTGGTAACTTGGAACATTTAGAAAAGTCTAGGCATTAATTCATTCCAATAATGCATTCATTCATATGTACCAGCTGGTCACCCAAGTTAAGCAAACATTCAAGGCATTATGCAGACCACAGAAGTGGGTCTTGCCCTCAGGGAAGATGAGGTTGAGCGGGTGATTTTAGTTTTCTCCAAGCTCACCTTTTTAAGCTTGTCTTTTATTTGAAAATATTGATTGCAGTTGTTGTAAATCACATTATTACATATATTTGTCTTTTTACATATTACTATTCCATTTGTTCTTAATTTTCTTGTTCTTGCACGGACCCTAAAATGACAGTTAAGTGTTGAGAGATTTAGGCATCGGTGGCGTTGTGCAGCTCTTCACAACCAAGTCCTAGCTTAATGTGCCACATTGAACCCTATTGTTTCCAGTCAGTTTAATAGGTAAAAGGGACCTCAATAACCAGACATACGAAAACTGTTTTTTCCAAATTAAAAAGATTCACAACATGCCTTCAGTAGAAATGTCAAAACCTTCCAAATGTCCACCCAACTAAATATAATAGATAAGGTGTGACATTGTGTCTGTATAGTTCAGGTATGTGTGAAAAGGTAGCCTTAATGAATTGAATATACTCTATGCCACAGATATACAGTGTATATGAAGAGTCTATGCAGCTTTGGTTTAGTTAAATTGCAATTGCAATTTATCCCACTCTTTTAAAAAGAGTTTAAACTCCTTTAAATTGCAAGAGTCTCCTGAGTGCAGCCCTCTTTATGTCAGTACACAGATTTTCTACAGGGTTGAGGTCTGACTGGGCCATTCCAACCTAATGGCTTATGGCGAGATATTCCTTGGTTTATTTGACTGTGTAATATGGATGGTTGCCGTGTTGAAATGTGAAATTATTAACTTCAAGTCCGTAAGATTCACGTCAAGATGTCTTGAGCTATTTATTCTCCACTCCATCCTGACCAGACTGCCTGATCTGCTGAGAAGCAGTCCCATAAGATGATACTGTCACCACCATGCTAGTTACCGTGTACTTTGAGTGATTTGTTTTCATTGTACCAAACATATCTTCCGGGACTAGGGCCAAAGAGTTCTTTTTGTCTCATCAGACTTTCCCAGATGGTTTAAGACATTGACAGTGTCTTGCAATTTTTTTATGGGCTTGGATGATATTTTTTGTGAGAAATGGACAATAGTCGCTACTCAGACTTTCTGAGAATATGCTCAATGGTTGTAATATGCAGGGAATGCTCAGTTCCTGTCAGAAAGTCCTGCCACTCGTTTGAAGTTTCTCTTGGTGTTTTGGTAGCCTCCCTGATGAGCTTTCTCCTGCATTGCAGCCATCCTGCCTCCATATCTTAATGATTTTCTTCACTGGCTTCCATTATGCATGTAATGCCTTTGAAATTGGTTTATTTCCCTCTCCGGATCTGTACATTTCAATAATAAGAACTGATAACATGGATATATTAAAGGCTAATCAGAATCCCTTCAGTTAATGTTAGGAGACGACAAATTACATTTGTACATTGATTTGGAATTTGATTGGTTGAATCTGAACATGGTTACAATCCCATTATGGAGTATGTTAATTTACGCAAAAGAGGCATTGACAGTTTTTTTTCCCCCCTTCACGTAAATATTGTTGGTTACAAGCTCTTATTCACTGAAAAAAGGTCTGACATCAACTGTCAATCATTGTCGACCAATATTTAACAGAGGAGTGGTCTAATAATTAGCAACAAATATTGTCTACTTTTCAGCCTTTGCATGAAAAAAAGCTTCATTTTCAGTAAGGGTGTGTAGAATTTTGACACACTGTACTGTTGCTTCGCTCTTGCTCACACTTTGCTTTGATAGCATCTGTGGAGGGCAGAGTGACAGGTTGCAATATTTTGTATGGATATGTATAAGTATGTCTGATCTTGAACATTGTTTCAAGTGCTGAGAGCAGTGAGATATTGTCTTACATAGATGTTTATTATCAAATATCTAAAGAAATTCCTAAGAAGTTTTTACTTTTCTATTTGTCCACAGAAGACATAGCATATAGGTATAATTCCCCTGTGATATACATCACTAAAGCAAATCCCAGATCATTTTCATATTCTAGGAAATAGCCCAAAGAGGGATGTTCAGTGCAGGTCAGCATTCCACAAAGGTTTTTAGGTTAGGGCTTGAAATGATGTACTTTGTAACACCAAGGTATAAATAGTTGATTGTAAATTGCATAGTATTGAGTTTTATGATGCAAGAATCCACATTTGTTATTGTAATAAGGCCTATAGAGAATTAGACAATGCAAGCTACCGTCTGCATATTTTGTGCATATCCAAACTCAAAGTCCAACACACTGCCCTTTTAGTCAGGAATACGCTTTTTACCTGCATTTTAAAGATGGTTTCAAATATTTTTGTCTACATTTGTTTTGGTTTGTTGCATTGAAAAGAGGCTGATACTGTGTTGATAAGCACCATGCATCGCACTGCTGAGCTACCTAGGACGCTATGCAGGGTCAGATCTGAGACAGATGGGGTTGGAAGTGATGTCAAAGGGCCAGTAGGGGACACTCTTGTCTAAAGATCCGTCCCAATTCCACAGAGCAGTGAAGGGTCAATTTGCTTGCATAGGTTAACTTCTCTTGGATGGGAATTTAAACGGGTTGCCTAAATCTAAGTGGTCATTACCATGTCACTTATCATTAGAGTAGAGGTGTTAATCCCAGTCCCCTGACTACAAGACTCATTTGGTCCTCCACCATCATGGCCACCTAATCACCCCCAGCTTCCAAGAGGCTCATTTAGCTTATTTCCTCCCCTGTAACAAAAATATTAAAGGCACAAACAATAAAAAGTACTACAGGCTACAATGTATACAATCAATAATTGAAATAATAATTTGGATCAGGTGGTTGGCTAAAATGACAAATGGAAATCACATCAGAGAAAAAATGATTCTGTTCTGTAGTCCAAGGTAATAGGGCATTGTATGTGAATTGGTATCTCAGGAGGATGTGTTGGCTGGTGCTTTTTTTGTGTGTCCGTCCTGGAGACCTGTGGGCACATGTCTGCGCCTGTCTGCTGCTTTTAGCAATATTTGGTGTGGATCCCAGTTTCTTTACAGCGATCCAAAGCATTGTGTAAGTTGAGAGTGTAATTCACTGTCACAAACAGACAATACATTGTTCAGAGTTAGTGTACCTTAACTTTCTTCTAAATAAGGATCATAGTGATTTTTTGCAATGCTTAAAGTGTTTTATCACTGTACCAATGGATAAGGCGAAGCAATCCTTACGGCCGTATCTAGCCAGCAGGATAACAAAGCAGTGTCGCTGAGCTGAAATATGACAGCACAGTTGGCTTGTTTCCGAAGCAGTAAAGGAAAGGTTATTCATTATGAAGAGCAGGAATTTCATTTGTCTCAGTCAGTGTACCTTTTCTTTCTTCCAAATACGGATCGCACTGTGTACCAAGGGATTTTGTCTATATAGTGATTTTTCTATGTGTGAAGGGAACAATCACTGCACCAATGGATAAGGGGCCACAATGTCTGTTTGCTTGAGTGAATGGTACTAGCATTTTCATAATTATTTTGTGGTTTGGTACCCTTATACTGCTTTTCTCCGTTTAATGAATGTAATACAGTTTCAAGAAAGTATTACAGTTACACATTTTCAAGAATGATCTGTCTTAAGTTTTACCTCCTTATAATTCTGTTGTTCTGTCATTTTTAGTTGGAAGACATGTTGCTACATACAGTGTGATATTGATAGGTCATTTGACAACAAGCAACTTGTAAACATTCCCTCATTGGATGAAAATGTTCCTATGTGTGTGCTTTTGACTAGAAATTTATCAATTACAGTCAGTCAATGTTTGTGATTACAGCTCTTTCTTATTCTTAGACTTTTCAATCTTTAAATTATTTTACTAGTGCCACTTTTTCATATACATTGTGCCTGTATGGCTGATTCTGCATTAAGGTTCCTGCCATACTGTACTTTTCACTGATGATAGAGTTGCTAAGACTACTGTGATTATGGTATTTATTGTTATTTTCAAAGTATTTCGCCAGTCATATCATATCAAAGACTGCACATTTCTTTTTACTGGTTCATGCCATGAACAATAGTTCTTCACATTTTCTAAAAATTTGCCCAGAACCTTATGTGATATTTTGTATGACAATGATTAAATGTGTTGTTCATGCAGTCCTGTTCGTTGGTTTGCCATTAACCCAAATATTCAGTAATGGTTTTTATACTGGTCATTTCCCTCACTTTTCTCATGTATATATTCTTGCATCTTGCATTATATCACTATTCACCTTAATGTACCTCAGAAATCTGAGTATTGGATGAATGATAAATAGATAGTTGAAATGAGAGATGATAATATAACAAAATAGGCCTATATGATAAGCCTACTGCTGAAAATATAATTTTGATATTGGGTGTTCAATGTGAAATTGTCAATGAGAAAACCTTGTATATTTTAGGGAGATTGAAAGTATGAAATGTAACTGAGGTGTAATGATATTTTATTATCATCCATGTTCAACATAAACCTGATTAATAAAAGAGTTTTCTTCTGTGTTATCCAGTCTGTACATGTTCTTTTAATTTGCTGTTATCCATAATGTTTTTTGGAACAGTTCTATCTCCTGTCCAGGTATGCTGGTAAGATGCCCTCTGGGTGCCTTCATGCACATTTTTGTTACGCAATTAGCATTTAAACATTTTTCTTATGCGGGCAAGTTATGAATATTAATAAGCCTCAACTGGAAAATAGTGTTGGTGGATGTAGTAGTGACCCTTTAAACCTAATATAATTTCGTTGGTAGACACTTCTAAACCTTTTCTAGGATACATTCACTGCAGCATATAGAATAGCTTTTTACTATGATACTATGTATTTCATACAGGGCAATATACATCGGCATTGTGTGTTTGACCTTGGAACATGTTTACAAAACGTTTGGAAATATGAACAAACACTAATCATTGTTAATGTTTAGAGCTTTTCACAATTAATAATTACATTCCGTTTTATGATATTTTTCTTTTAATGACGGTCACTTTTATTCAGAATTATTTCAAAATTCCTTAACCCGGAATTGCCATTTTAATGTTGCTCTCACAATGTATGCGCCGGTATGCATGCAACATAAGCGATTTGGCAGCAACAATAATACTTTCGAATTTTGCCTTCATAATTATAGTCCACGGTAAAACGCTGTACTTTCTGCGCTGTACAATGTCTTTGTCCAGATAACATCCTAATTCTCGTCCGTCTTCAAGTGTAAATCACACCGCTTTGACAAATAATTTTTTCGTGCTAGCTAATGTCAGTCAAGTATGTTTTTTTCTTTCTGAAAATCTTAAACAGATCTTTTGCTAAGCTTCATGTGATTGGACAGGTCTGTGCTACTGGTCCCTGACTCACTAACATACGTGAAAGCATACTAACATTGCTTACAGATTTCAAAGTACATAAAAATACTTAAAAGGTACTCGTACACAGAAAAGCTAATCAATTACAGTAACGAGAGTCACTGTAAATCGTTACTTCCATCCCTGGTTTTATGACACTTTTCTAATAATACGTCGGCCACTTATATTTTGAAAATTCTGTGACCCGGACGTGCATTTTAAACGTTTCTCACAAGACGTGTGGTACTCAACGGTACCCAACGAATAGAAAGCGTTTGAATCTTCCGGTATTCCAAAATTGCGCGGAGCATATTTCAGGTTTGTTAAATTATATAGTTTATAATGCGTATCATCCGAAACATTTTACCTAACCCACTTACTGTGTATTTAAAACAGAAGAAGTTCATTCATTTTTAACGACACGTACCTTCTTGTCGATGTTACTGATGTTATCTTCCGTTAAGTACTTTCGCCAGCTACCTAAGCTAGCATGCTTTTTGGCGAAGTTAGCGTTTAAGTAGACAGTTAACCTGAAAAGAAAAATGCACAGAAATAGCTACATGGCTAGCATTTATTTAGCTGGCTAACTTCGCGTGGACGTTACTAAATTGTTATGAGACTTTTACGCGTTAGGTAGGTTATTGTATAACTTACGCTAGCTAGGCAACATTATTAATGTTAACAGGTAAACGGACATAGTTAGACAATATAGATATAGCTAGGCCGTTAATAGGGTTCGTTATAATCAATGATATTACCGCACTGTAACACCAACCGGTTTCAGTCAAACGTGCGTTTGTAGATTTCTAAATTTAATCATATGACTTTTCTCCCTTGTTATCATCTCGACGATTTCCTTCCATCATTTTTGGATTGGTGTTTTGTGATTTATTTTTTACCAGTGAAAGTTTCAAGTTACTGCTATGGATAAGATACGAGGCGCTACTCAGGTAACATAAATTGTAGGCTACAAACTTGACCCCCTTCTTTCCTAAAACACATAGGTCTTATATTTTCGTCCTGGGACAAGACCTATCCATGTGTAATATTATGACCTATGAACTGTATTTATACAACATTTTGTTGTCCCGTGGTGCGAAATAGTGTGTGCTTTTATGTACACCTTCACGATCATCATTTAACGTGCATTGAACTGTACTGTCAAAAGGCAACATATCACATAGTGATTTAAATTATATAAAGAATGGTAAAACCGAATTCTTACTAACATGACACATTTCACATTGCAAACAACCCTTGCATTGGTTTCCTCCGTTTTTTTGAAGCTGGGGGTCTCTGTGTAGCAGGTGGTGGCGAGCGGGTGCTGATGGGGGACGAAAAGGACACCTGGAAAGTGAAAACACTCGACGAAATTCTCCAAGAGAAAAAACGCAGAAGGGAGTTGGAAGAGAGGACAGAGCCCAAACGTCTGAAAAATGTAAACATGACAAAAATTATGTGGTTCCACAAACTGTCTCAGACTGAAGTACCTGTCTCAGACTGAAGTATAAGTACTTTCTGTGTTCACCGGTTTAGGGAAGTTCCTAATTAAGATAACAATTGCTAGATCAATTGAATTCATAATTAGCCAGTGATCAATGGAATAACCAATTAAATAAAGTACAAAGTAAACAGTAATTTAAAAATAATAAAAAACTAAAAAGGACAATTAGGCTATTTAATTTTTTTTAATGTTTTTAACAGAATGGGGTGAAAAAATCAAGCCCAAAAATGATGGAAACCACACCATAATTTCTGTAAATATTTGAGAAAGTGTTTTGGGGCAGGGGTCTGAAATTTTCCCTTTCTTGTTTTGGCCAGTGTGTTCCATGCCCTGTTCCACAGACGGATGATCGGGAAGCCAAACGGGACACTCCGGAGGAAGGAGAACTACAGGATCAAAAAATGGAAATAACAATCCGGAATTCCCCGTATATACGGGAAGACTCCACAGAGGACAGGTAAATGGGATACACAGAGATTGCTCCAGGAACTGTGGCCCCGTTCTGGTGGTCGAGATATGGGAGAAAATTACTTAAAAACTGCAGTTATCCATTTGAATACATTTTCTCCCATTTTGCTCTCAACTTAACGCCACCCTGCTATGCACAGGGGCAGCCTGTTTGTTGAGTCGTTGGCACTAGACAGTCTTCCCAATTCCAGGGGAGAAGAGGATGAATCGCTGGCAATAAAACCTCCACCGCAAATGGCCAGGAAAGACAAATCGCATCACAGAAAGGAAGAGAAGAGGAAGGACAAGAGACGCCACCGCAGTCACTCTGCTGAAGGAGGTACGTGTTGCCATTCCAGGGTGCGTGTCGCTGTAGAATTTTGCCTTGGGGGTTGTTCATGTTTGTTGTGTGCGTGTTTGTTGTGTACATTTCTATGTGTGCATATGTAGCACTAATTCACATTTGTTTGTATTCCAGCAGCAACGGCAGGTAAACACATGCGGCCCAAAGAAAAGGACAGGGAGAGTGAGCGCAGGAAGCGGCAGTGGGAGGAGCAGGACAAAGCACGGCGAGACTGGGAGAGGCAGAAGCGCCGGGAGCAGGCCAGAGCCCAATCCCGCAGAGAGAGGTGACCACTGACTAGGCACTCACACACTTCTGTCTCTTAGTGAGACTTGAATTAGCGTAACAGATTAATTGTATAGCCATTGATTTGTTTCCATTACTGAAGACAGTCAGCGCTTATTAGTCAGGCTTTTATCCAGGCTTGTTTTGTAACCCCTTACACTTGTTATGATGGGGCTGTATCGGTGTGAATAGGAAGGACAAACACAGTGTGCATGTAGGAAAAATGTCTTGCCCTTCGAGTGTCCTTTTCTCTAGTCTTTGTAATGTAATATTCACTTCAGTGTCAGTTGGGTTTACTATCAGGGACGACCCCCTATTTTGCCTATGGAACAGCATGGATTCAGCAAGGTGTCTGGAAACAACAGATTTTAGTCCATGTTGACTACATGGCTTCATGTAGATGTTCTGGCCACAAGGTCATTCTGTGTACCTCCTGTTATACCTCATTCCAAAGGGGCTCTATTGGATTGAAATCCAATATAGCCCCTTGAAATTCTGTGACTATTCGGTTAACTTGAGTAAACTTAGGTTGCTGTTATGTTTGTGGATCCAGCTTGAGATGGCTCCTACTTACTACCTAATTGACACATCATTGAAATGATCCATACCCTGGGATATTCCATTTGATAGAACATTTTTTATTTCATAAAGTTCTATCTGAAAAGACTCTTGTTCTGTCACAGCAAACCCACAACATTGGGCAACCCAATGATTGTGGTGCGTAATGCTTACATTTTGTGATTAATGTCAATGGCGCAAGCTGACCTGTTCTAACCTCTGTATGACCATGAACCTTGCAGAGGAAATTGCCCTGCTTACCTTTGTGGGAGAGATGCATGTATAGACAGTCCAACGATGAGTAAAATCTAATTTATGAAAGTAGACATCAGCGATATTTGTTTTTGTTTCCCTTTAAAAGTAAAACTTAACACACTATGTGGCAATTTATTTTTGCATGTTGCTTGCGCTGTCTGTACTTGGCATATTTGATTATCTGATAGGCAGAATTAGGCATGCCTTCCATTGTGCAATACTCATCGTTACCTAAATGCGGGAAATGTGCCTGCTACATTGCAAATATAAATAATTATAATATCATTTGAGCCCTTTTGTTATTTGCTTAAAATAACAGCAACACTAAGCTATGTTTATTGAAGACTGCACACTTCCTGCACAATGAAAGGACCAGATATTGAAGATATTCACGAAACAAATGTTTTTTTTCTTCTTCTGATGTGATTGAATCATTGCAATGGGCAGCAATTTCGTTTTTTTCTCTATGCATCAGTGATCCCGTTTAGGTTATTTTGCCGTACCGTCCTGCCCTAACAATCTTTCCTGCCACATCAAGATAAAAAAACATTATCTTAAGTACATCTTCTTAAGGTTGTTTAGCATGTGCTTTTTTTCTGCATGCTGTTTGAGGATTACAGATCACAATATCATAGTAATTGGAGCAACCAATACACTATGCAGACGAGCTGTATGAGATGCACAGTCTTCTCACCACGTTGGATAAAACAGTGATTTTCCCTGTGAGCCCTGTGCATGAAACCACTCTGGTACTCTCAGTTATATTGAGAGACAATGATGTAAGGCTGAACACCAGCTAGCAGTACTACATGGCAATGCTAACTAGTTGTTCATCCAAAATGTATTGTACATAAATGGATCCACAAGTTTGTTGAAATATTTCAATCTGTTGCAGCAACAGAGGAAGGGGGAGCAGGGACATTAGTGTTTTGTAACTCTAGCTATACTGATGAAAGTCTGAATAACGTTTTGTTTTTCTGAGCCTAAGTAACTATTAATTAGGAGAAAATAATTGACAGAGAGATGAAAAAAATATATGGAGATATTGGAAGAGAAGAAGAGGACGAAGGAAGGTTGAGAGATGAAGAGGAGGGATTTGGGAGAGAATAGAGGGATGCAGTGAGAGGAGGAGGGCACCTAGCTACCTGCATGTGCCTCTCCCACAATGTCCCCTATCAATGAGCTGAACTATAAAGCGCCCCCCCCACAGCAAGAACATTTTCCAGAGGAAACACTGCTATCTGTGTTTGTAATATTAGTTGATAAGAATCCAAAAAGATCTCTTAACAATTAATTGTGCTACTTAATTTAAGTGCACCTATATTTTTATTTTTTTAGCTACGGAGCACGTCTCCTTGTGAAAATTGACAATATAGAACCTTACAATTTATTCCTTTCTGGCTGGAATATTTACTTCAGTTAAATGTAGTGCAATTGTTAGAAATAGCGACTGTCACACTTTTTTTTATGAGGGGCAAAACATTTATTTTTGAACCCCTAGCCAACATTGTACCATCTAAATTTACATTTTGTAATTTTCTCTTCAAATGTTTATTGGCCAACATGTGATTTATTACTGTAGAATGCAAGTGTTGGCAGATTACCTAATTTCTATAAGCTTCTTCAACACATTATTTTTGATCAAATAAGAGAACGCTGCTCAACCATGTAATTCCCATATTAAATGTTTGGACCGCAAAGAAAGTTGAATCCTTGGAATATTTTAGAATTGGCCACGCTTGTGGTTGGATTTCCTGTGAGGAAATGCGGCTTTAATTGCATGTTTTCTGGTGAGATTGTTTTATGTATATTGGTCCATTGGGAGTAAACTATTTAGTTCACTGTCCATTGTACATTTTTTTGTTTTTTTTTAGTGTGAACTAACTATTTTGCAGTGCCTTTTAAATGAAAGCGGATGCAGGCGCTGTCCTTTGAGATTCTCTGGATAAACAACAGAATTGGCAGCCAAATCAGCCATTTGAGTGATTGGTATTCACTGTGTGTGAGGGGAAATGGGAATGTCTGGTTTCTGTAATTACATAAAATAATGGTATCCTGCAAATTCATATCTGTAACAACATTGGTTATGCCCAATTAGCATTCAAATGATGCTCTGTTGGTATTAAGGGGAACAAGTTTTATTAATGTGTTCCACCCCACATTCTTTATTTGTCATATTGTCTTCTCCACATTTAATCCTGCAAATACTCTGTCATATTGTTTACTGTGTTGTTTAGAGCACAACCGACATGTTGTTGCTGATAATGTTTTAAATTCCTCAAATATTGACAGTGGTGAGAGTTTTGTCCGGCTGGTGCATGGTGTATCATTCTAGCTTAATTTAACTAGATCAAACTGTTACTGGGAAATCAGTGAGCTAAACAGCCAGCGTGCTAGTTCATTTTGAAGATTTACTATTTAGCTGCAATTCATTTGGTTTGTGCTGTACTTGCTTTTGCTTAGCTGTCCAGCCGCAATTGTGAATTTACAGTTGATAAGATGAAGGTCATAGATGGATTGTAGATATTGTGGAATGCCTGAAAGTTGGACAATTGTTGCATAGACCAAGAGAACTGTGTGTCTCACTTTATCCAAACGTAGCAAAAATGTTTTAATTAATTATTGAATCAGCCAATTGGCTGCTGTAGAATATTATTCTGAAAGTGGGGCCCACAAAGTTAGAAGTGTTTAGGCATTTGTTTTTGGCTCTGTTGTTTAAGCAGCACCCTGTCAGCTGAGAAAAAAATGTATTTCTGATTGCAGATATTTTTGTGTCTGTGAATACATATGCTATATGATATCCATACAGGCATGCGCTGCTGGACTGGTCTTTATGATTTGTCTTGACTGGTGACATCTATTGAAGGACTTGTTTACAATATTGTTAAATTCTTTTAAAATGTCTCTTAGTTCAAAGGCTACTTCATTTAAGGGACTTCATTACATTGTCATAAAAAAAAATGTATTTGTTAGTTTTTAATTATATTTTATGTAATATTGATACTAAACATCAGCCAGCTACACTGATCCTAGGAATTCGTTATCTGCGTTGGCCCTAAAAATTCAATTTTGGACATTGTCTAGTGCAGTTACCAGTGACAATTTATACTGTACTTTTCCCCATTCCCTGCATCAGACATTAACAGTGTGGGGTGGGTGGCTTTTGGTTTTCTGGAGAGCTCCTGACAGGATTCCCCCGTCTTCCCCGGACTACAGGGACAGGTTGGAGCAGGTGGAGCGTCAGCGCGAAAGGGATCGCAAGCTCCGTGAACAGCAGCAAAAGGAACTGCGTGAGCAGAAGGAGAGGGAGAGAAGGGCAGAGGAGCGCCGCAAAGAGCGTGAGGCACGCCGAGAAGGTTGGTGTTTACAGATACTCAGCACTAGTATTTCTTAGTAACATCTTTGCCAAATTCGTTCTGTGCAAGTTGTAGCTATGGCCCAGTGTCGTAGTCAACGTTGAAGGCACACTCAACGGGAGTGGATCAAAAGAAGGCACAAACGTGTGATGTTATCTTGTGCAACTTAGGTGATAGAGCATGCCGCTTGCCTTGCCAGGGGTTTGCTTTCATCGAGTAGCCAGTATAAAAATGTATACTGTCATTACAGTAAATTTCTTAGGATTAGTCTGTTAAATTTATTCCTGTGGTTTCATTTAACTGGTTAAAAATATCTTAGTATAAGAAATCTTTGACATTTTAAACAGCAGGAATATATATAGGAATATTTGTTAGAGGAGTTATTTGTTAGATAAGTTCTCCTATTTTCTTTGTACTAAAATTTCACTTCTGGCAGATGCAATGAGGTTTTTAACAAAAGTCGTCCATACAAAACAGTGACTAGTTGCTGACATTTATGTTAGGGTTTACCATGGAATTTAGTAGCTCTTCAGTGTTTAGAAGCGCTACAAGCAACTCGCAATGTTGCCTAAACCCTAATCTTTGGAAGAGGGAGCATGTCGGCCCTTATAGAAGCAAGTACAGTTAGAAGGAGGGGTTATAGAGGTAACCATTATTAATATACTAAAATTGGCAGTTCATATGTGACTTCCATCCTTATCAGATCTGCTGATTATATATAACTATACTGAAGTCTTAAGAACATTTTATTTTGTATACTTTTTACCAAAAATCATCTTGCTTTTTTTGTTTGCTTGCAAGTTTAAACTGGAATTTTCTTGTTGGTTTTCCGTTAAAACTATAGGAAAACTTAAAATGTTACGTTAGTTGGGCCGTGTAGTTTTTTTGTCAGTCATAAAATGAGCAAATAAATGCTGTACTAGTCAGGGTGGCAAGTTATTAGGCGGTACTTTAGGGCTAAGATGTAAAAAAAGGATATCTTCTAATGGCGTGCATCTTGTGTGGCTCAGAACGCACAGTTTAAATGCATGGATTTAAAAGATGTTAACAATGCTTACTCCGGACTGGGAAAGAGGTGAATAATGGCTCTGAAAAATTACTCCATTGGCTGTCAAAAACAACCCAGCAAAGTTGGTACTTCACTCAAACATGAATCTATGTCAAACTATCCTTTTAACTCCCATTTAACTGTCTGCTACTTGTTCTTTTCCCTATCCAAGTGATCTGTTCCCACTGGGTCTGATGTTGATCTGTGGGCTCTGGGGTGGCCAATCTAACACTTTATTCCCTCTGCAGACTTTCACTTTAAGTAGATCTAAATCACCTTTGCAGGCTTAAACTGGCCAGTGTAGACTGTATAAAGATGAGTTTTTGTCCACATTGGCCCCAACCATTGAGTTTACCAAACAGAATATTGCTTCAGCTTGTTAATGAATGATTAGCACCTGTCACAGAAAATAGAATTTGTTGGTAAACCGTTATCACCCAAAAAATAGCCAAGCCTGACTTGGTGAAGATTGATGGACTCTATCCCAGATGGAGTATTGCTCTTTTATCCAGCAAGACACTCAGGAAACTCCTATAACCTCACTTTGAAAGGTCGTTGGCCGCTCAGCTAGCTTAATGGAGCCTGCCTCAAGTATGGTCGGTGTAGTTGGCTCAGTTTTCTCCATTTTGACTGTGCCTCAATCTGGGTTGAGCAAAAATACCAAGGGGGGTTTTCACCATTACAATCTTACTAGATAAAAAAAACTCCATAAGTCCATAGGAAAATGTTCCGCGAGGCGTCTGGAGGCAATATCAATGAATACACAGAGTCAGTGACAGGTTTCATTAGCATATATATTGATGACGTTGTACGACATACAACTACAAAGTGATTTCCTAATCAACAACGTGGGTCAACAGTGGTATTCGTGCCATGCTTAAGGCACAGACTGCAGCATTCAACTCCGGCAGCAAGGACAGTTATTGGAAATTCCGGTATTACCTCCACAGAAAACTGCAAAAAGCCAATACAGAGTCAAAGTAAAATCTCTACCCAGGGCTCCAATACCAGGAACATGTGGGATGGTCTTGAGAACCATCACTGACTAAAGGCTATACAGATGGTGTGGGGGAAGTGCTGGTTTCTTTCCCAGAGGAACTGAACTCTTTCTATGCTTGCTTTGCGAACATCATCCCTGGCATGGACACCCAAATGGATCAGGACGTCTTCCCTAAACAAATGACCAGTTCAGACGTAAAGCTCTAAAAATATTAACACCTGCAAGGCTCCTGGGCCAGACAACATCTCAGGCCGTGTTCTCAAGGTCTGTGCAGACCAACTGGCTGATGTCTTTACTGATATCTTCAACCTATCGATACGTAAGTCAGTAATCTCCACCTGCTACAAAAAGTCTGTCATTGTTCCTGTGCCAAAAGCAAAAATACTCTGTATGAATGACTACCGCCCTGTAGCACACCAATCATCATGTTTGCTGTCAACACCACCATCATAGGCCTGATCTCAGACAACGACGTGTCAGCCTATAGAGACGAGGTAAGGTCACTCACTATGCTGTGTCAGGAAAACAACTTCCAGCTCAATATCAGCAAAACGAAGGGGATTATTGTTTATCACAGGATGCAGTTGCGGGGAGACCACCAGAGTTTACAACATCCGGTTCACTTTAACATTGTGGTGGAGGCCAGGAAACAACTCTTCCGTCTATGCCGATTAAGGAGATTTGGCATGGATTCCAGGATATTCTACCAACTTCTACAGATGCGCTTTTGAGAGTATCCTTACCGGCTGTGTCACCGCCTGGTATTGCAGCTGCACTGCCCTTGACCCCAAAGCACTTCAGACGGTGATTAAAACAGGAGAGTGTATCACAAGGTCTGACCTGCCATCCCTGCAGGATCTCTACACAGAGAGGTGTAGGACGAGGAGCAAATGGATCATTACAGATCCCAGCCACCCATGCAGGAGTATTGCATCCAAAACTAACAGGCTGCAGGCAGCTTCTTTCCACAGGCTCTAAGGTTGCTCAACTCGGGGAACCCCTTTTCCCTTCCATCCATAGTCCCATACACACTTGTCACTTGATATCATGCTCATCTGCCAATTATTTCATGCACACCTGTCACTTTTACATTGCACCACGGTTTTATAGTTATTATTGATGCATATTTTGGTGTAGTGTTATTATTGATTGTTATCTTCTTTTTAATATTATAATTACTGTTACTTTTTCACTTTTAACTGCACTGTCGGGAGTAGGAAATCCAAGCATGTAATTCCCTTAACTTACAAATAAACCTTTGAACTTTTAGGGTACAGTGTTTCAAACATTTCTGTCCCTTTCAGGTTAATTACATTGTTTTACATTAAAACAAAATGCCTGACTTTTCGTAGATAGACTTTTAGTATGAATTTGACAGAAACGCATCAATATCGCCATGCGTTGTATTCAAACTAACATACTCAACAGTGCCGTCCCAACACCGCGTGCAGCCCGATGAGTATGTGGACAAGCCCAAACAGAGCCACCGAAGCCGCAGCCCCAACCGGGCTCCCAGGGAGCGACCCGAGCACAGCAGTGAACCCCGCAGGAGTGGTGGTGAGGCCGGTTCTAGTTGGGTTATATTGTTCTGGTGGTAGAGTCGGTGTCCAAAAGGAAATCATTTACTTTGTTTGATGAGGACTTATGTTTTCTTTTTGGTCCAGCAGCGAAGGAGGAGAAGCCTGAGGACAAAGACCTGCTGTCTGACCTCCAGGATATCAGTGATAGTGAGAGGAAGACTAGCACAGGAGAATCCTCCTTGGGTCAGTGCTCTCTCAATCACGGTTCCAACATATCCCATTGCAGAGCGGACTGGCACAACCACATCTGATGTTTAATCCGTGGTCTAGCTTGTATAGCTGTTCATGGTCAAAACACACACTGTGTTCCATTTTATATGGGTTCCTTGGATGGGACACTGACTGGACTTCTCTATCGTAGGCTCTGGCTCCGGGTCAGGCTCTGACGAAGAAGAAGAAGAAGAAGAAGATGATGGCGAGGAAGAAGGCTCTAGCAGTCCAAGCGAGGGAGAGGGAGAGGGAGAAGGAGAGGGAGAGGCAGGGGAAGAAGAATCTGGTTCTGGCTCAGGAGAATCTGATCAGACAGCAGGTCTTATGATATACTCTACTTTTGCTGCCTGTAAATGAGTCTTATACATTAGTAGATTTATTACATTGAAATGGCTTTGACTCCTCTCATTGTCTGAAATGCAGAGGAAGTAAGTGAAGACGAGCAGTCCGAGGAAGAGTTTGAGGAAGAGCGAGAGAATGGCAACCATGTTCTTCCAGGTAGGCCCTAGACATTTTGCACCCCCTTTGTAATGTATTTTTATGTTTGTATCTTAACAGTTTTGTCTCAACCAGCTGCTAGGATGCTATATGGAACAAATCTAAACTGTTGGTCCCATCTTTCATGAGCCTAATCAAAAACCTGAAAACCCTCACTGGGTCTGTATCATCACACGTAGACAGACAGTGGAAAACCCTTACAGCCAAGTACATAAACTGTCTAATAATTCTTCACCGGTCATCACATTTCTAATCATTAGTATGGAAAAAAGACATAGTTTGTAGTGACCCGAGCCAATTGCAGGGAGACTAGTCAGGATAGAGGGAACGATTAACAGGTCAAATTTCAGACCGATCCTCAATGAGAACCTGCTCCAGAGTCCTCAGGACCCTAGACTGGGGACGAAGGTGGAGCTTCCATCAGGACAATGCCACTAAGCACACAGCCAAGCCATTGCAGGAGTGGGTTTGGATCTGTGAATGTCTTTGAGTTGCCTGGTTAGAGCCTGGACTAAACTTAATCAAGCGTCTCTGGACAGACCTAAAAATGGCTGTGCAGCATTCCCCATCACACCTGGCAGGGCTTGAGAAGAATGGGGTGTCGCGATGTTATTAAGCAAATGTTACCCAGAATGACTTTAGAACGTACAGCTAACCAAACTAATGCATGCTAACTAGATTCCAGTGTGGTTTCCAGTCTCCCTTAAAATGATCTATTTTCAAGCACAGTGAGGAAAACTGCTTTGGAAGTTTATTTTTATATTACAGGACCTAACCCTGTAGTGTATAACGTATACTACAAAAACATTTTGGGATTTACAAATTGCTTTTAATGTTGCTAAAAGAATAAAAAGAGATGTTGCTCTATCAATTCCTTACCATATCTGTTATTGCATTTGTTTTCGCTCATTTTTATTTTGTCTTATTTCCGTTATTACTTTCACCCCTTTAACCCTTGCAGTGCCAGAGTCCCGGTTTGACCACGACACAGAGGAAAGTGGAGAGGAGGAAGAGGAAGAGGCAGGGGAGAGAGACGTGACCCCTCAGTTTGTTTCACACTCACACTCAGCCACCCCTGAGCCCGAGGAGAACTATATCCCTGAATCTCCCCCTATCTCTCCAGTGGAGCTAAAGAAGGAGTTGCCGAAGTACTTACCAGCTCTACAGGTAGGTCTCGTTGCCACCACACCATTCCCTGCTATTTACTCATGTGAAATGTATTTAATAGCAACTGTAAAACAGGCTTATCATTAATTCATCTGTAGGCAGATATAGAGACGGTTTCACAGACGTGGATTAAGCCAAGTTTAGAACTAAAACAAGCTCAATCGAGTTTTCTGTTGAACTAGTTTTGTTTGTCCTAGACTAGGCTTAATCTGTGTCTGCAAAACTGATCCATACTGCATTCAGGCTATACTCTATCAACAATATATAGGCACTTTTTTATCATTACATTTAATTAAGTACAGAAGAATTATGTTAACAGTTGTCAGAGCAGGACTTAAATTCAATTGCATGTGACCAGGAGAGTCAATGCTGGTAGTCAGGAGTAATTTTTGTTGATACAGCCTACCTTAATACTTGTCAGTGTGCCTTAATTTGTACTTTGGATTGTTTGAATTCCTCAAGGGCATTTGTTTCATTGCAATTTCAGGGCTGTCGCAGTGTTGAGGAGTTCCAGTGTCTGAATCGTATCGAGGAAGGGACCTATGGCGTTGTTTATAGGGCCAAAGACAAAAAAACTGGTTAGTTGACTGGTCTCCAATACATTTTCATTCAATTTGGACTGAGACTAAAACTTGTTTCCCTTCTAGATGAGATTGTGGCCTTGAAGCGTCTGAAAATGGAGAAGGAGAAAGAAGGTTTCCCCATCACATCTCTAAGAGAGATCAACACAATTCTGAAAGCCCAGCACCCTAACATCGTCACTGTCAGGGTGAGGCCTTATAGAAATCCATACCTTTCATTCCTCGGATAGGAACTGCGGTATTGTTGCCTTATTGTTCTGAAAATAAAAGTTCTCAAAATTGCCATATATTACGCAATAATCTGCTAATCTTGGGTCACATAGAATCTTTCAACCTGTCTTGGTAATCTTATCTATAATATTCTTTATAATCTTTTGGGGGTTTACCGTAACAAAAAACCTTGGGGGCCACTGATGTAGTCTATAGACAAACTGAAATATCGGCGATTGGGCGAGATCATACTGAAATTCATGTTTTGATACCACCCAGACACCGTACGGTCAAACTAAATATCCACACAATAAGGGAGGTGACCAAGAACATAATGACCGCTAACAGAGCTTCAGAGTTTCTCTGTAGGAGAATTGAAAGAAGGACTACTATATTTATCTTCAACACTGCATCAATAGGCTTTCGTGGTAGTGCCTTCACAGAAGCTGTTCATGAGTAAAAAGCATATGACAATGCCAAATTTTGGCCTGATGAAACCAAAATCAATCTATTAAGCTTTAATACAAAGTGCTGCATCCAGTAATCACCTGGCTGATACCATCACCATAATGAAACATGGTGTTGGGGGCCCTGTGCTATGGGGATGCTTAACAATGGCAGAGACTGGGAGACTGGTCTGTATGCATAATCCCATGTGTAACATTTATTTTAACTACATTATTATCAATGTTATTTGGCTTTTGAAAATAAAATGGTAAATGTTCATCATTCTTTTATTAATTTGAATAAATATAACAGTAAGGAAGTAAAATATATCCAATACATATGCAAAAATGCTCCCCTGTCCCTAAAAATGATATTCAATGATTTTCTCTTTAACCTCAAATGATAGTTCTGAGATAAACATGAGTTTTTAGTTTTTTTAGTTTTACTTTAATAACCCCTGACTCACTTAAATAATATTTATTTTCTCCCATTTCAGGAAATTGTTGTTGGAAGCAACATGGACAAAATTTATATTGTGATGAACTATGTGGAGCATGACCTGAAGAGCTTGATGGAAACCATGAAACAGCCTTTTCTCCCAGGTAACACTTAATGATAGTTTGTGTTGAGCTGAATACAGTTTAGTTACTCTCAGTTTATAGTTACTCTTGCCATTTTATAGGTATGCTATCTTGTTGCTTGTTTTAACCAACTGTTAACTGGTTTCTAAAAATCCTGGTTCTTATTTGGCATAAGCAAAGTGACTCTGTATGTGTCCTGAATAGATTCCTTGATACCAGTTAAGCAATTCTTAAATGGCACAACATATCTGATGATAATTTAGCTACTCAGTCCCTGTTTAACTGAATCTAGCCATTTTCAAATTTGCAAAATGTGTTGAAAATAAAACAATTCTCTAAATGTAGCTTCTTTGCTGGATATTTATCAGAATTCAGCAGGTCAGCTGCTATTAGCCTAACGGTGTTTTATAAATTACCTGCGATGTAAATATGAAATGTTCTAGAACATTAAATCACATTTGGGCCTGCTTATGCACCAGGGATTTCTTCAGAAAATGAACATCATGAAACATAATTTAACGTATCATGTTTTTTATGAGGGTTACATGGCTGAACACTGGCCTTATCTAGCTTATGTCAACAAAATCAGACCTTTATGAATAAATGTTAATTGTTGTAAACTTTATTTATCTATCATGACTAGCAAATGGACATGTAATTTAGTCTGTTTGATTACATTTTCTGGCTCCTTTGTTAGTTTAGCATTGGTCTGTAGATGGCAGACTATGTATCCAGTATACATAGGCTTTAAACTCGACTGACGTAGGCTATTTATGTAGCATATGTTTAAATGAAACCTCTACTTGCCATGCCAGAGTGTGATGCATCAGTGAATGGATGGTATGAACTTTTGACATTGTGTGTCAAACTTTCGTATACTTGTTGGCCATAGGTGAAGTGAAGACCCTGATGATCCAGCTACTGCGAGGGGTCCACCATCTCCATGACAACTGGATCCTACACCGTGACCTGAAGACGTCCAACCTGCTGCTCAGCCACAAGGGGATCCTCAAGGTGCTGTAGCTTATTATCCCTCTTGTTAAATATGTATGTTATTTCCCATGGTATTTTCTTGGGGCGTGAGACTGAAAGAAAAAAACGTTTGGAATGTTATACAGTAACTTGGGGTGTATGAGTTCACCGACATACATCTGTTAACCCATTTAAATGTTCAAGGTATTGATAAGTAACAAGTTATTGATCTATCTGCTAATCAATTCCTGACCATATCATTTAAACTGCTGACTGCCTGTCTTTGCACATTTAGAGCCAAAAGTTCGGCCTATTTCTTTTTAACATTTTTTTTTTCGCAAAATAGATTAATTTCTTTTTTCTTGTCAACGTAAACACAACACCCCAAAATGATGACGCAAAACTGGATTTTAGAAATGTTTGCTAATTTATTGAAAACTGAAATCACATTTATACAAGTATTCAGAACCTGTGCTGCAACACTTGAAATTGTGCTCAGGTGCCTCCTTTTTACACTGAACACACTTGACGTTACTACAACTTGATTGGAATCCACCTGTGGATGATGTGATAGCTTGGACATGATTTGGGGAGGCACATACTTGTCTATTACTATAAGAAAAAGGGCACACTGTTTCAGCTCCGAGTACGTTATAAGGTAAAACACGGTTTTGACATCATGCTTCTATATGTCTTTGTCAATGGCATATTTTTGTTGTGGTGTTCCAGGTGGGTGACTTTGGCCTGGCCCGGGAATATGGTTCTCCACTGAAGCCCTACACTCCTGTGGTAGTGACCTTGTGGTACCGTTCTCCTGAGCTGTTGCTGGGAGCCAAGGTGAGTCAGGAAGCACTTACCACATCTAACTAGATGAAGATATAGATGCAATCAGTAAGGTTGGGGTTAGCTTCCCATGTTCCTGAAGCTGGAGCTGAAATACAAAATAATTCCAGTAATTTTCCGTAGGCACATGTCTTTCATATTTCTGTTCACTAATATGGTTCATTCCTTTTAGTGAGAATGTATTCTTTGCCACAATCTGTGCACCTAAAAGTTATGGCTGAAGCTGATTAAAATGAATAATTGTTGCACAGGGGCCCACTTGTTCTTGTGAATTAACTTCTTTATTTTTTTTACGTTGCTAAGATTCAAATGAAATTATAAAATTCTTTATATGTATTTTATAACCATATGTAAAAATGTTTTATTGACAATTTCAATTAATGCCTAATTTAAATTAAGGAACATTACACAGTTTATTATGACTAAAATATTTTAAAATGTTTCACTGCTAATGCTTTGGGCTTATTTAAGCATTTTTGCAATAATTTGTTTTTTTGAGAGAAACACCAGCATGTTATTACTGTCCTGGGTTAGTCTTGGTTACCTTGGACAGGAAATTAATCCAGATGCACTGAAGACTGACTCAAATTTACAGATTGATGCCCTGAAGTGAACAATTTCATTGTGGTTAGTTAAATATAATACTGAGTTCTCTCCTTGTCTGTAACACTGACATTTCCCTCAAAGCGTACGCATGCATCTAGCTGTGAGTTTTTATATTGAATTAGCCGGGAGACCGTGAACATATGCTGTTTGCGTGACAACTCATCTGTATAGAGAGTGTAATGTTAAACTAACCACATTACTTTTTTCCCTAAGAGGCCCACTTATGAATGTTAACTTTGGTTATAGACCTTAGTGTTTTCCTCACAGACGAAGTACCTCTACTCTGAACATATTATGTTTGTTGACTACCGCAGGTTTTTGAGATGCTGCCCTTCCAATGATGACGGTGAATTTCTCTGTCTTGCAGAGCTGTAACAATTTTGACCTCTGCAGTTTTGCTGTGGTGCAATTGCTACTGAAAAACATTGAGACACATTGAGAAACTTTTGTCAATTCTTGTGTCAGTTCTCCTGACAGCCTTCCTTAAGACAAAAGCCCAGTACGCTACAGTGTATTGTGCAGGTGTCCCACAACACATTTACACAGATGTGCCTGAATTTTAGATTGCAGTGGCATGTTGCCTTTTCCAAAATAGCCATGGTTGGATTTGAACTTATTGTTTTTGCAAGTTCCCCCTATCGGCCAGTGATTGATATATATTCTATTGTTCACCCGGTTGATGGCAAAAAAATATTTGTCAATTATACATTAAATATATAATTTCTATATAACACCTACATTTTGGCTAATGTGCCGCTGTCTGTATGCTTTCCAACGGCTCTGAATGTATCAGCTGTTCGGGAAGCGTTCAGGAATCGGCAGCGTCCATCCCACTCCTATTTTTGTAACAATCAGAGGAATACCTTGAAGCTATGTAGTATTTGTTTACATGTACCTGTCACAAAGTCGCCATCTGAAGTTGAAAATCCAGTTAATTGTTTTGGAGGATTATATCTGCTAACATAATGTCTTATACTATTTTGCATTCAGGTGGCGGTGAACAGCCTGAGGCATTTCTAAGTTACTATAAATGGTTTATGTGATGTACAGCGTATTTCTAAAATAACATCTCAGAAAGAGTGGCTTGCTTGACACAAACTGGTACAATGACAGACACAGACTTTCATTACATGAAATGATGGTAATGCACTTAATTGTTTTATCAATATCTTCATTCTAGTCTCCTAATATGTATTTTTGTTTGAGGTGCCTTTGGAATTTGCTGCCTACATCAATGTGGCATCATGAAATTCAAACAGCAGAGTATAATGGTTGCTAGATGCAACTGGTTACTGTCTGGAGCCTTGGCGCCATTCTTCACCTTTCAAGATTGTGTACGAATGTGATTCTGAACCCTGACTGAGTCTATCACAGCACATTTACCAAGTTAACGCTTGTCCTCGCCCAGACTAAACACTCCAACCCAAGATAATTATGTAAAAGCAGTTTGACAAATGCTGATGTAAAAAGGGCTTTATAAATACATTTGATTGATTGAAATGTCATCATAGTGCGGTCTGTTGCTTAGAATATTTTGGTTTCAGTGGGTATGTGTGTTTGTCTCCACAGGAGTACTCAACAGCTGTGGACATGTGGTCTGTGGGCTGCATATTTGGAGAGCTCCTTACCCAGAAACCCCTCTTCCCTGGAAAATCTGAAATCGACCAAATTAACAAGATATTTAAGGTTAGCACTTTTTGCAATAAGTCTTATTTGCTTAAATATCTTTGGTAAGTTAATACATTTCATATAGTCCACTCATATATCTGGCTGCATTCTGTTTTTTATTTGTCTCCACAAGGGGGCAGAGATAAGAATAGGATTTAATTACAGCTCAATGTATTCTCCAGAATGGGACTGCGATGCAGTCACCCTGTCTCTTTAGGTAGACTGTGTGACGTAACAGTCATTTCTGTGGCTGTCTGACCAGGCAAAGCGGTAAAACGTTACAGTAATTACCAGCTGTCTTCTTAGAAATGTTTGAGTACTCTTCTTTAGCAGGACCTTCAGCAATACTTTTGTATGTTTTGTATCTCACACACAGGCATGGCCAGCAGCATGTCACACTGCTGGCTTTTTCTTAAAGCTAATGGATTACCAGATATTGCAGGATGCATAGTTGGAATGTGTATTTAGAGGGCACTCATCCAACTAGTCTAAATAACAAATTTCAATGCTCCTGGGCTGTGAAGGGGACATTGCCCTGCTCAGAGTCAAATGTTTTGGATGTGACGTAACTCTTGTTGCGGAAGATCCTATGGCACTTCATAAATGTGATGTTGTTAACCCTGGTGTCCCTGATACCTTTCCAGTCTGGTTGTCATCATGGCCATACAGTCCCCTTAAAAAAAAAAGTCCTTCGTTTTTGTGGTTCACTGAAGACGTTAGGGTTTAAGATCAAAAGATGAGTATGAAACAAGAGTTCAGAATTTCAGCTTTAGATTCCTGGTATTCATATCTAGATGTGTTAAACAACTCAAAACATACCACCCTTTGTTTGTACCCACCCATTTTTCAAGTGAGCAAAAGTATTGGAACATGTGTCTGACAGATGTTTCTTGATGCCCAGGTGTTGCCTTTTAGGTTGATTGTTCAAACATTATAGCTCTGCATGACTAGTTTAATTTTCCATCCTTGGTTTAAACCTATAAGACTGCATTTCTTGTTAAAGAGAATAAACCAACATGAAGACCAGAGAGCTGTCTATGGGACAAAAGCAAGCCATTGTCAAGCTGAGAAAATAAGGTAAATCGAACAGAGCCATTGAACAAACATTGGGCATAGCAAGCACAACAATTTGGAATGTCCTGAAAAAGAAACTACTGGTGTACTGAGCAACAGATGTCGAACAGGAAGGCCAAGGAAAACAGTAGTTGATGATAGAAATATCGTAAGGGCTGTGAAGAAAATGTACAAAACATCAGTAAGTGACATCACAACCTCCACAGTGCAGGGGTGAAGATATCACAATCCACTGTTGGAAGAAGATTCAGAGAGCCGAAATATAGAGGCTACACCACCAGATGCAAACCACTCATCAGCAGTAAGAATTGGAAGGCCAGATTGAAATTTGCAAAGAAGTACAGAGATGAGCCGCAAAAGTTCTGAAACACAGTCTTTTGGACTGGTGAGAAAAATATTAATCTCTACCAAAGTGATGGAAAGGCCAAAGTTTGGAAAAAGAAAAGAAAAACTGCTTATGATCCGAAGCATACAGGTGCTGGTTGTATAATTAGAATATCATCAAAAAGTTGATTTATTTCATTAATTCCATTCAAAAAGTGAAACTTATATACATTCATTCCACACAGAGTGATATATTTCAAGTGTTTATTTATTTTTATGTTGATGATTATAACTGACCAGTAATGAAAACCCCCAAATCAGTATCTCAGAAAATTTGAATATTACTTAAGACCAATACAAAAAAAGGATTTTTAGAAATGTTGGCCAACTGAAAAGTATGAACATGTACAGCACTCAATACTTAGTTGGGGCTCCTTTTGCCTGAATTACTGCAGCAATGCGGCGTGGCATGGAGTCGATCAGTCTGTGAAACACGGTGGAGGTAATGTCATGGCTTGGGCGTGCATGGCTGGAACAGGCTCATTAATATTTATTGATGATGTAACTGATGATGGTAGCAGCGGAATGAATTCAGAAGTATACAGAACAATTTTGTCTGCCAATTTACAGAGAAATTCATTTAAACTAATTGGGAGGAAGTTTATCATGCCGCAGGACAATGACCCAAATCACACTGCCATCAAAACCAAGGACTTCATCAGGGGAAAAAAGTGGAAGGTTTTAGACTGGCTAAGTCAATCACCTGACCTTAACCCAATAAAGCATGCATTTTACCTCCTTAAGAGGAGACTAAAGGGAGAAACACCCCGAAATAAACAAGAACTGAAAGAAGCTGCGGTAAAAGCCTGGAATAGCATCACAAATGAAGAATGCAACAGTTTGGTGATGTCGCAGGCTTGAGGCAGTTATTGCAAGCAAGGGTTATGCCACCAAATATTAAATGTTATTTACTTTAAGATTATTTGTTTCGTTTCTTGTGCTCACCTAAAAATGCTGTGATCTAATACAAACGGTGTCCTAAGTTGTTTAACACATCTAGATGTGAATACCAGGAAATTAAAGCTGAAATTCTGAACTCTTGTCTCATACTCATCTTTTGACCTTAAACCCAAATGTCTTCAGTGACCAACAAAACAAAGGAATTTGCCTTGCCATTACAATACTTTGAGGGGACTGTATAATCATCTATCCCCTCTTCTTAAGTATTCCCCTCTCTACCCCCTGTTAATGAACATATTTTTAGTGTAGGTAGTTAATGCATGCGCTCACTAAGAGATGTTAGTGCTCTGTATAATGATGTTGGCTAAATGGCTCAAATGTAAAAGCCATGTCTCTTTGTTTGGATGCGGGGGGTTTCACTAGGACTTGGGGTCACCCAGTGAGAAGATTTGGCCGGGCTACAATGAGCTTCCTGCTGTGAAGAAGATGACTTTCACAGAGTACCCGTACAACAACCTCCGCAAGCGCTTTGGAGCCCTGCTGTCAGACCAGGGCTTTGACCTGATGAACAAGTATGTCTAGTTTTCCTAACTCACCGTAACCCTAGACTTACTTTAAATTGAACCTAAACTGTATATTAAAACCGGGTGGATGTATTATTTTGACAGAATTCTTAAATTGTTTTGCAAACCTGCTAAACAGTTTGTATATGTGCCATGATGCTGTTTATACTTTGTTCTGTGCTATGCTTTCAGTGTCATCTGTTTCAGTCTCTGCACTCTTGGCAAGCCGACTATAAACATTACTGAGAGGTAGCGACTTAGCATTGCAACTACCTCTGCTCTCCATGCTTGTGTTACATTTCACAGACAGACTCACTTTGATGCTAGGCTGAGAAAAATATATTTGAGTCTAAAGCCACTGAACTCAATGAACAAACCATGAAAGTCCTCTATACACTAGCAAAAATGAAAGTTTTTCTTCTATTTAGATATTTGACTTTAGAAACAACGTGGTGGAATTGGCAGCTGCAAATTGCAGACTTTCAAGCCAGAGTAAATCTCAGCTGTATACCAACTCCTGCCCTGTCCTGTGTTTGAAATAGACAGGTGACAAATGAAAGCACATAAAAAAGTACTTGTTTTTAAAACACTGTGCTTTTGATACTTTTGCGTTTTTGTTTCTTTGTGTTTACTACAATGTTATGTATTGTTTTTGCAGACATTCTCAGATTGAGGGTCTTAGACTTTGCAGAGTACTGAGTTATTTGGGGTACAAAATAACCATATTTGTCTTTTTAAATTCATTTTTATAGGAAAGTATTTCCCTAAAAAAATTAGCATTGTCTTTTGTGTTTAAGGCCTGACTAATATTCTTGGCCAGTCTGAACCATTCAACTAAATGGGGACTGCCCTAATCCCCAGGCCATAAGACTTATAAAACTGTCATTAACCCAGATCTGTACTGTAGAGCCCTTTTGTACACTCACGAATTAACACTGAAGCTCATTAATGCTATGCACTAATTCAGTCCCTTGGACAACGTCTTCTTCACTTCCACTCTATCAGTGGGGCCAGACTGTGTGCCTAAGATTTAGCTGCAACATCTATGTGACAAATGGAACATTAAACATGGAAGTCCAGTTACTCCTGCTCAGTAGCTGCAAGCTGTCTCATTAGACTCGGACACCCCTTTGTTTGGAATAGAGCCTGGACCTTTCTATAGCCACTGGACTGGTGTAACAGTCAATTAATGTCTACAGATGTGCCAGTCCTGCTTGGACAATCTCACTCCACTGTGATAGACATACAGTATGAATACACTGAGCAAGTCTACAGTGGTATCCAACATTACTTTTCAAATGATTCCGAAAGAAAGTTTGACACAGATTTACTGATGTTCTTACTTCAAATTTATGAAGAAAAAATACCTGGGTGTTTGTCCATCACTTTGTGTCCTTGTTAACAATTTTGTAAAGTTATAAGCCTTTACTAGAAACATGCTTTTTAAAGACTTCTAAGTGCAATGTTTACTACAAAGCAGCCAATGCCTACCTGGTTGAATGGAGACACCTTTTGTCCTCTATGGAAGCTGAAATGCAAATTTGAGATGGGCAGCCATTTTGGTCTTTTCTTTTTTCCCCTTAGGTTCCTCACCTATTGCCCGAGCAAGAGGATACTTTCAGATGAGGCACTGAAGCATGAGTATTTCCAGGAAACGCCACAGCCTATTGACCCGTCTATGTTCCCCACCTGGCCAGCCAAAAGCGAGCAACAGAGGGTGAAAAGAGGCACCAGCCCCCGACCCCCTGAGGGAGGCCTGGGCTACAGTCAGCTGGTGAGGCTAGAATTTACTCTACACCCCTCTCACAAGCTTTTGATCTCTGCTTTGTCTCTATAAAAGATTGTGAACCTACAGCACTAAATTATGTTTTTGAGTAACATCCTCTCATTGAGCATTGCTCAGACCTTCAGAATCTCATATTTCCATGGCATGATGGCACTTCTTCACCAGCTAACATTTGTGGCTTGTCTTTCTAGGGTGACGATGACCTGAAAGAAACAGGCTTCCATCTGACAACCAGCAACCAAGGGGCTTCTGCTGTAGGCCCGGGGTTCAGTCTAAAGTTTTAGCTGGGTGTCCGGAGGCACTGTTTCAGGAGGGACATCCGAGACATGGAGTCACTGGATGTGGTTTCCAATGTGTCTGGATTCATTGTGGGAATGGCTTTCCATGTCAGGGGTAAACTATCACCCTTACCATGAGCCTTTGATAGTAGACACTGTTTTACCACAGAAAAAAAACTGCTCAGTTTCCTCTTTACTTTTCATGTTGGCTAAATCCCACCAGTTCAACCATCAACTTTTCAAGCATTTTCACAACTGAGAATGTTCACCTCTAATGGAAGTAAGGCATCTGTGCTTTGAAACAAACTGCATTTTTGTCTGTAATTTAGGCCATGCATTGGTTTATTTTACTTTATAACGGATCCCTTACTTAACATTAAAAACAATAACACAGTTTTGAAAAGTAGCAAAAATAATGCCTTCAAGCATCAAGAAAAAAAGTCATATTTTTATGAAAACTGAACTGTGCATCTGACCTGGCCAGGATAAGCTTTCAATTATGCTGTCCCAATTTCTACACCTATGCTGTCCCAATTTCTACACCAATGGTCTCTTGACAAAGTGTGTAGGTGTTGAACAAAAGTTGACAATGTTCCATGCCTGTCTACATTTTTAATTGCCTGCTCACCTCACTTTTCTAAAAAGGAAATGTTAAACAGTCCAGTAATTTAGCTGTTGGCCATATCTCATACTTGTTTTGTCTTTTTTTAGATTAAACTGAGAAGGACCATATTTTACGCGGTTAGTATATCCTCACTGCTAACCCTACTGTATAATAATTTAGTGTTAGAACTGTTGGTACATCATATTGTACAAACTTAAGTGTATGACTGACAGCTTACATATGTACACAGGTTTTTGTTAGAAATAAAATGTATAATTTTTATTAGTCTGCATTTTTGCTGGTATTTATAAATGCTGTCTAAGCTATGTAAACAGTGAAAAATGTCTTACTCAAACCAAGTTCAATAACAGCCTTCCAAGAGTGATGTCATTATTTGCTCTGCATACTTTCTCAGTACTGTTCTTTCAGTAGAAACAGTCCTAGTCTTCATCACAATTTAAATGTATCCAAACAGCTATAATCTAATTTTGACTCAATGCTCTGACAAATTGATAATACTTAAATCAATTTCCATTCAAAAGAAAATACTTTAATGCCTTTGTTCTATTCTGTTCAAACAACAATCTGTTGATGATCCTGCATATCTTCAGCTTAACTGCTTTTTCGTTTGTACAATCCAAGGGCATCATCAGGCCAGGGCTTTTGGGGATTTTTAACCCAAGATGTCTTTTGGTCTGCCCCATGTATTTTGTGAGCTGACATTAATGCAGGGCTGTTGTCAATGAAACGTGTAACAAGAGCCGACAAGCTCCTTGCTTCCACAGCGCAGGCTTTGTTTTTCATTGTATAGGGTAGTATCAAACGGCAGTGGAGAACCACCCTCTAACCCCTCCCTAACCAGTTCTTACCTCAAGTGTTAATAATTGGGTATTTTTGTACTTATAACCTGCATTTGACCCAGAGGATAACTCTGACAAAATCTGAAAGGCTTAGTGTAATAAATCCTGATTCACTTTTTCATAAATACATGAGTAATTGTATGTTGCTACTTGTGTTTTAGTGACCATTGTATCGTCTGTTAGAAAATTTTGCATAGACCTAAGCTGCGTTTTGTCAAGTTTGTGTTATAGGCAAATGTTTTATTTTTATGTAATATTATAGTGTCTCCAAATTTCTCCATATTGAAGTTGGCTCTCTTCCAAAATATATCTTAATCCAACAATAACAATATGTGCAGACTCTACATCAAAAGTTATTTTCTATTTTTTGTACACCAATACCAAAGACCATAAAAACAACCAAAGAAAATTCCCATAGCATATGACATTTTTTAGACTTACCTAAAATATCAAGTTGGCAGGATTAATGAAGCCAGTCCTTTTTCGTTTAAGAATATAGAAAGTCAGGTTACAAATTAAACTCACATGGCTGACTAAAGAGAACCTAGCCAAATCCTGGAGAATAGCCAAATACCTGAAGTGTAGCAATTCCCCCCAAAATTTAAAGGATCATTCCGGTCACTTACCACAAGATTGAAATTTACAAGCACCTCCGAAAATACTGGTGAAAACTGAATGTTGTGTAGAAATGTTGTTAAAAAGAATCTTTGTCTAAAGAGAATCTCACCCGTTCTCAAAATTTCAGTCCATAGGAGTTTGGACAGTGACAAAAGTTTGGTTTTGTTGGCTATGTATTTCACAAGTGCAGTTTTTTTATTCAAATTGACTAAGAAGTTAAAGTACAGACTGTTTGCTTTAATTGCAGGGCATTTATGTTTAAAAACCTTGATCCATGTACAGACATTTTATACATTTGAGGGGACCAACAGTAATTGTACAAATTAACAGTTTTACTGTTGTCATATTTAGTACTTGTTTGCAAATCCCTTGCATTTCATGTGGCCAATAGACATGCCCAGATGATCGCTATCTTAAAATCACAAGTGAACGTCTTTGTCAAATGCACAGAATAACAATGTGTTGTTCTGAGCAGTGAAATTCTTGTGACATGGCAAGCGACACTTATGAAGTAAAATATAAAGCAAAAAAATATTAAAGTGTACATAATGTAAACTAGCAGCAATTCCAAAGAGTGTAGAAAAGGGGTAACATTGACATTAAATATGGTTAATATATGTGTAATCGGGCCTATGAATGGTATATTAACATATGCTAATGTACATTGAATGTCAATAGAAAGTCATCTGAGCATTCCTGGGGGAAGATCTGTCTGGCCTGGGGGAGGGGGTGCTTACCCTCAGTGAAACACATGCTCACTTGGATTCAGATTATATGATTTGAGTTTTGATTTGGCCAATTTAGAACATTCCTCTTTTTGACTGAAAAACTCCTCGGTTGCATTAGCTTTATGTTTAGGGTCATCGTCCTGCTGCATGGTGAGAAGTCATCCAATGACATTTTAAATCATTTCGTTGGATCTGTGCACATAAAATGTTTCTGTACATCTTAGAAATCATCATCCTGCTGCTGCTGTCAGCAGTGACATCATCAATAAAGACAAGTGAGCCAGTTTATGTCGCCACAATACATGCGCAATCCATAACACCACCATGTTTTATAGATGAGGTATTTATGTGCTTTTTAGCTATCTGTAATCTGGCCATTCTGTTCTTGAGGCTTACAAATGGTTTGCTTTTTGTGGTAAACCCTGATGTTTTGATGGTGTGGTCTTTTCTGTGGTACATCTGTTTTTCATGGAGTAGTAATCAGTTTGTTGAAAATAGATTTATCCACTAAAATATTTAACATAAGGTCACTTTGAATGGCATAGTAGCGAAACAAGTTTTTTGCACAGATCTTTTCTATGTTGGAGACATGATTTATGAGTTCAGCTCATGATAAATAGGGGCAAAAACTAGTGTTGCATTTATAATTTTGTTCAGTGTATTTTGGATGATGAAGGCATTGATGCATTTGACTAGCCCTCAAGTTCTCGAGACCTGAATCCAGTTGAGATCCTCTAACATTGTTATGTATCGTGCATCCGATGCCGCCAAGTATTGCTGCAGACTGTCCAGGAGCTCACTGATGCCCTGATTCAGTTCTGGGAGATCCCCTAGGACACCATCCGCCGTCTCATCAGGAGCATGCCCACATGTTGTCAGGAATGCATACAAGCATGTGGGGGCCATGATGAAATTCATGCAAGTTGGAGCAGCCTGGTATTTCAATTGTTTACTTAGATTTTCAGTGTGAGATTGAATCCAGCCCTCAATTGGTTGGTGATTTTGGTTTCCATTGCCCATTATTATGTCATTTTCTTCTCAACGAATTATACCATGTATAGAAAAGATTTAGATCTTTAATATATTTCGTTCAGTGAGACCTGATGTGTGATTCAGGTGTTTCCTAAATTTATTTTGAGCAATGTATAGAGTTAGGTCTTGAAATAATTGGACACAGACAAGTTTGGTTATTTTGGCTGTTAACCAGAATATATTCAGGTTACAGTTATATTGAGTATGGCCTGAACGTTCATTTTCTCAGCTTTAATTTGAGGGTATTCACATCCAAATTGGAGGAAGGAATTAGTTAATACAGCTCTAATATGTAGCCAACTATTTTTCCAGGGACCTAAAGTAATTGGACAATTGACTCAAAATATGTGTCATGGACAGGTGTTGGGCTATTCCTTCATCAATTAAGATGGTAAAAGTTCTGGAGTTGATTCCAGGTGATTCCAAATTCCATTTACATGTGGAAACTGATGCTGTGAACCCACTACATGCAAGTTAAACAGGTCATTCTTAGGCTGCAAAAAAAAAATCCATGAGAGAGCAGGAACATTAGTAGTGGCCTAATCAACGGTTTGGTACATTCTGAGAACACACTGGTGAGCTCTGCAACACAAAAAGGCCTGGATGTCAATGGAAGAAACAGTGCTGGATGATCATAAGATATTTTCCATGGTAAGGAAAAACCCTTACACAACATCCAGCCAAGTGAAGAACACTCCAGGAGGTAGGCATATCACTATCCAAGTCCAACATTATGAGAAGACTTCACAAGAGCAAATACAGAGGGTTCACCACAAGGTGCAAACCAATCATAAGCCTCAAGAGAAAGGCCAGATGGGAATTGTCAGCATTCTTTGGACAAATGAAACAGCTCAACCAAAATGACAGGAAGAAAAAAGTATAAGGCTTGGAATGGCTCATGATTTGAAGCATACCACATCACCGGTGGAGGCAGTGTGATGGCATGGGCATGCATGGCTTCCAGTGGCACTGGGTCATTAGTGTTTATTGATGATGTGACCGAAGACAGAAACAGACAGATGAATTCTGAAATGCATAGGGATATCATGTCTGCTCAGATTCAGCCAAACTAAGCAAAGTTGCTGCGCTTCACTTTACAGATGGACAATGACCGAAAACACACTGCGAAACTCAGGAGTTTAAGGTAAGGAAGTGGAATATTTTTCAGTCGCCGAGTTAATTACCTGATTTCATCCCAATCGAACATGCATTTCACTTGAAGAAAAACTTGGCAGAAAGAACCACAAACAAACAATAACTGAAGACAGCTGCAGTAAAGGCCTGGCAAAGCATCACAAAGGAGGATACCCAGCATTTGGTGATGTCCATGCATTCCAGACTTCAAGCAGTCATTGCCTGCAAAGGATTCTTGACAAAGTATTTAAAATGAATGTTTCATTTTCATACAATATTTTTGTTGAATCCCTTGTAGTAAATCTGAAAGTCTGCATTTCAATTGCATCTCAGTTTTTCACTTCAAATCGATTGTGGTGGCATACAGAACCAAAATTATGAAAACTGTGTCAGTGTCCAAATATTTCCAGACCTAACTGTATATACGGCTCTGGAACAAATTAAGAGACCACTGCAAATTCAACACTTCTCTGTTCCTCACCAAAAACTTTTCTTTTCATCTTTTTTGGAAAGGAAAGAAAAAGGTGCAGGAGTCTCTTAATTTTGTCCAGAGCTCTCTCTCTCTGTGTGGATGGATATTGCAAGAGGAAGAGTTTAAACACCCTGTTTAAAGCAGTCATGCTACACTGCATCAAAAGTGCGACAAAGTCTGCTGAATGTATGTCAAAAATAAACACAGAAGGCATTCCATCCAAATAAAGTATAATTTTTTTTATTTGGTGTTGGGAAAAATGTCCCACAGTTGAACATATTTCCATCAATATACTGCTTATCACAGACCAAAACTCTTTATTGTACACACCACAAAATGTATTACAAAACAAAAAGTAGACATGAAATAAGTGGATTGTTTAGAAATGTACATCTGTACCCAAGTGAGGCCTTCATTTGATCAAGCTGTGTGCGTAAGTGAAGTTGTCCATGGAAATATAATTCTTAGAACAGTCATCCCCATTCAAGTCCATAGCAGACAAAATACCCAAGAGTCCCATTTTCTAAGAATAAATGTTCTAAGTGGTCTCTGTGCTAATAACCAGCGCTTCTGTATGCAGTTGGTGCTCAGCATTAGAAACGAACGCGTACCATCCAAGAGTAGTTGGTGAGGACCTTGTTCTTTTTCCTCACAATGCAAGTGTATGTACCCTCGTTGATTGCATTGGCCACAATAGTGATCTGGTCGTCCTTTAGGGAGAAGTAGCCAGGGTGGGAGTATTCCATAAGTTCTCCATCTTTGTACCAGCTACACAAACAGTGGTGCAAACAAAGGATAGCAATGCAGGGTATCAGGATTGGGGTCTAATCCATATCAAACCAGTTTATTGTTGGTAGGATGTCATACATTGTTCGATATGATAATGTAACGCATACTCACTATACTTTTCCTTTCTTAGCAGCAATTTTCTTTCCACATCTGAAGGTCAGCTTCTTACCCTCAGCCACCAGCTTGTGTTTGGTCCGTTGGGGGGAGGGGGTGGGGGCCACGGTGGGGAAAGGGAACTCTGAAAAGGATTAGTGAACACAAGACTAAATGCTGAGGAGTCAAAGTTCCACATTGGAGATGACTTTATTCTAGTTGCATGAATAATCCATATACTGCAGTTGTTGGACAAAGCAAAAATAAATCCTTGCCAAAATAAATATCTCTTTGATGTCTATAAAGAACCATCTATGCAAAAGCACTTTACTATTTCCACAATTATGTCTGGAAGTCTGAGTGACAAAATGAAAATGCAAATAGATTGCAAAAATGTTTTCATTTAAGTTTACTGGCTTTATTTTAACTAATTTGTTACTGTAGCTAGCAAATATGTTGAAAGACGAAGGTCCAACTTGTCACATTCTCCAACTCATGTTAAAGTTTTCATATTGTTGTTTTTACAGTTTTACTTAAGCGGTCAAAACAAATGCTGACAGGGTGGACATCTTGATCAATCAATGTCAGGAAGATGTTAACAGAATCGTGACAGTGTAAACAACGCGTCAATGACGTACATGAACATTAGACGCATAGCAGAGAGAAAGTGATATTAGTATCTTGTCAAAGATAGAAGGTAGCCCAGGGCATACAAAAACAAGTTTGAATCCTTAGCCTAGGTTTAAAAAATAGTCTAGGGATAAACTCTTGTGTGAACATAGGCCAAATTCACCCATTGCCAGTCTTAGCCTGGTGCTAAGATAACCCAGGGCTAATAATAATTCAATGTGAAAACAACTAGTTAAAAGACTAACAGCTTATTAAAGGTTTAATGTCACAATGTTGTGCGTTCTACAAAAGAATAAGAACAGCCGAGCAGAAAATGTCTTCCTACATTGTTATTGAAGAACTCAAATTAAGCCTAATAGCTCATATCAACCTCATATCATATCAATCAGAAAACCATTGTAGATCTTTAAGGACATTGTCTATATAGTTAATGTAGCTATGTGATACAGCAATTAAGTATATTAATGTACACACACGATGTACCTCATGACCAACTCAAAGTCTGTTTAAAAGAAAGACATTATAGTTTGGGATGCAAAAATCCAAACTTGATCTTCCTACTTTAAACCTCACGTCACAGACTGAAATTCCAGTGGTTTGGAGTCACTCTGGAATTTTCCACAGCCGTACAATGTCTCCCAATCGACAATGAGGATTGGATTAGGAGCCAGTAATGGTATCCTCTCTCCTCTACACATTCTCCCTTGTAACAAACAAACGTCTGACTAATCCAAAACAATCAATGGCTGCTGTGGTGAGGAGTCAGATCCTTTGGTCTAACTAGAAGTCTTGGAGGTTAACAGAACTCAAGCTGCCATGGTCGGCTTGCTTACTGTAAGGCAGACCCATTCTCATCCTGAGGTAATTGTATCAGAATGACTTCCCCAATGATAAGTTTCTAATCTTGCCTTTAAATTGGTAGGGCTGCAAATCCTCATCACAATTGTACATGGCTAGACTTTATTTTGGCTGCCTTTCACTGTATTGGCAAACAGTACTGAGCCATTCCTTGAACCAGTAGATTGGGAGTAATCATTTTTCCTCTGCAGTGCTGTTCTTACCGTAACAGAAATCACAGCTGGAGGGGCAGTGCTTCTGCATGAGTTTACGCTTGCTGTTGCAATAGCCTTTCCGTGCCCAGGCTGGACAGATAAAAAATCTATCCAAACATCCTACAGAACAGGAGATGAAGGTTAGGAGGAGGGAAGGGAGATATCATAGAACAACTTTAGCAGCCGCAAGGGAATTTGGGATGACAATCTGCTTTAAAATTTACAATGACCCACTGTATTACAGGTTCAATGCATTTTTTTAATACTACATTTATTTACGGCAGGTAATTATTTGTGTTGCAGCCATCAAGTGCTTACTTGGACTAAATTAATGCTCTACAAATCTAAAAGGAAAGAGCCCTGCAAAAAAGACAGTCATTTGTTTTACTTTTTTTGTAGCACTTAACAACCTAATCAGATTTGTAGAGCATTAATTTAGTCCAAGTAAGCACTTAACAACCTAATCAGATTTGTAGAGCATTTATTTACGGCAGGTAATTATTTGTGTTGCAGCCATCAAGTGCTTACTTGGACTAAATTAATGCTCTACAAATCTGATTAGGTTGTTAAGTGCTACAAAAAAAGTAACACCAATGACTGTCTTTTTTGCAGGGCTCTTTCCTTTTAGATGCTTGACTTACCATATAGACGGTGCAAGCCCCACACTTCGTCCTGCGTGATGGCCTTGCGTCCAGTCAAAGTTGCGTTTAGATGCATGATGGCTTTAGGATTCAAGGAGTGCATGAGACCCAGGGCATGGCCGATCTCGTGAGCCGCTACATGGACTAAGTCGGTCAGCCACACCCCTGTGCACACAACACTGTTAAAATGCTTCATCCTTTCTTCAGCAAACATGCATCTCAATAGCCTAGTGGCTGAAGTAATTTCCCTCCTCTTTCCCATCCACAGAAATATAAGAAGGTACTGTGCACATCGAAGCTAGTCCTAAAAAGATTAACAACATATGGACTTCCACTATAAAAGTATTTTCAGAGTAACGTCAAGGAAGAGACTACCCACTTGGCTTCACTAGCTTCCAACTGGAAGCAAAAACATTTTCTATCTTGGTTTAATTAGAAGAGGTGTGTAGTGTTATGCTGTTGACTTTTCAGACATACCGACTAATTATTGTCTACAACCAATTGCACTGTTCAACACAGTGCACCTACTGTAACATGGATATTAAGTAATTGAACTGGAAATCCAGCATGTAGCTTTGGTGCTGAGTGCATAACATTAGCATAAAAAACAGAAAGAGATCACTGGTGGTAAGTGCCTTTTTTCCAGCTGTAGCGCATGTTTCCTAGAATCCAATACTCATGGTCGTCAAAGTGGATCTCGCCTGTTGGGGGGAAGAAGGCATGAGCCAGTTCGCCCGTAATTCCGTCAAAACAGTGGTGCAAGTAGGACTGCAGACAGTCCGTGTGGTTGACGGGGTAGAAGCCTGCCAAAAGAAGAGCGGTTCCTCAGACAGAGCAGCCAAGAGGGGAAACACGCTCCAGCCTCTCAATTTATATACAGTAGTATAAAAAGCAGATATATTTCACCATGTAGGCCTGCTTCTAGCTTTATTTGCAAGTCGTCATGTCTAGAATGGCTTATTCAGGTCATACACCCACCTATCTTGATATCTGCATCCTGATCTGCAGGCACCTCCCTAAAGCTGAAGGGCGAGACATCACTCCACATAGTGAATGCTTTGGCGATACCCCGGTGCGTGTCACTGGCATTTATCAGGTTACTTGGGAAAGAGAGCAACCTGGACAGACAAAATGTGGTTATCTGGTTAAACTCAAGACTGAATGAAGCACTAAAAGTACTGTTCCTCAAATACTGTGTCTACAGTCATTATAGCATATATTTTTGTGTTTAGGCAGTAAAGGTTTGTTTAAAAAGAAAATAGTGATGAAATGTCTCTACTTGTATGTAAGCTTGAACTTGTCCCATTTGAGTTTCTCGGGGGTGAGGGTGTAGCGCTTGTTCCTGGAGAGGTGGAGAACCTGCGAGCGTGCATCAGTGCTAATGCCAATCATCAACACACCAGAAGTGTGAGCTTCTTCCTTGGACAAAAAAATGCAGATTAACCACCTGAGATTTGGCATGACAAGCAAGGAGCTATAGGACATCTGTTAGTTTACCTCCTGGAACAGATGTCACTTCAAGATTTATTTTAAATTCATGACCATTCTCTGAATATCTTGAGTCTTGTGTAAAAGACACTTGCAAAGTAATCAGAAGACAACTTTTAGGAAGTTTAAGGATATGTTCTATGTTAGATAGGTTGGCAAGTATTTCTATGTTGTGAGACTCTAATGTGTGATACATTTGTGTTTGTCTTTTGTTTATATAACTGGCCATTGGTCTTTGTGGCAGTCTGACCATTGACAAGTTATAACACCAGTTATGACAGATATGATTGGTACACTATCATAAACTTGATCATTACAAACTTTATAACACATTTGTTCAAGTTCAGAAGTTTTAAACAAAATTAAATATCTTGGCTGGGAGCAGCACAGGGTAAGAGCTTAGTGACTGTGCAGTTTTTTGTTTCCTCTCTCATGATCTTTAAAGGCTTCGGGATATCAGTAGAAAAACAGCCCTTGTAACAGTTTACTTCTACTTGTCATTCAGAAGACGTGTCTGTAACAACATTTGGAAGAAAGCAAATGTAAAATATGCAGAGAACCTGACCAAGAGCAACTTCAAACTTCAAAACCAATTCTAAATGTAATGTTGGACCCAGAGCGTGTTCTCTGCTAACATCATCCAAAAATATGCTATGATCCAGTTTACACATTCCACTGTACACGCTGCATTAGCATTATTAGTATGGGGCCTTAAGCCCCCCATATTTAAATCACAAAAACAAAATGTCACCATTATTTTTTTCAAAACCTCTGGCTGCAACTAGTCTTAATCAACTACATATTTCCTTTGTATCATCACACCTACTCAGTCAACAATTAAAAAGGTTTTCTGAATCTCTTTGTAAAGTCTGCTGGGATTTAAATGATTGCCTTATTTAAACAAAAGGTTTAGTTTAACTGTATGAAATGAAGTTTAACTGTATGAAATGATGTATAAGGAAAAGGTAAGTTGGGTAGAAAAGCAGGGCCAATTCTTTAAAACCCTAAGGAATTATCTTCTATTGGAATAAGATTACCTGGGGGGGCTACTAAGCCCATGGGGGGTGGGGCATATTACACCAGAAGCTGGAAAAAAGGCCCCTTCCTAAAAAATACATTTGATTAAATAAAAAATAATCTGTCAACGATAGGCATTTATTTTACTTTATATGTTACCCTAAGCAGAGCCATCTTCAACATACAAAAAAATCACAAAATATTTCTTAATTGTGTCAGGAAATTGACATTGATTTTAAGGGGGCGTTTTACCCCAAACTACCCTAACAGATAATTAGTTGGTGAGTACGATAATGATTATAATTTGTTGATTATTGATATGAAAAGGTGAGCATATGTTGAAAAGAGTTGTGAACGACTTAGTGACTCGTTCAATTGTACTGTAAATTTGAACAACATTTTCTATCTGTCGAAATTGCTAGCAAGTTAGTAGCACAGTTTGTTTTCAAGGTACTGGGTCAGGTCACTTGTAAAACTGGCCATTGTTTCAGGTTTGCTGTGGTAGCTATACTGTATACAGTAGCTGGCTACTGTAGCTACACGTTATTTATAACAAAAGTCATGTAGGTAACTACAGGTTTGCTTAAGCTTTGAGCAAAATTATTGCAGTAGGGATTTCACACTTAAAATAGCATTGATTATCCCAAAAATACTCTGTACAGAATACTGTTAATCATGGGATTGTCAGTAGGGAACTAGTAATAGCATATTTACCTAACTGCAAATTAAGTAAATTATAATCCTCTTTCTAATAATCTGTTCTTGATTTAGGTGTGCTGAACTTCAACAAGATGCCCTGGGTTGTAAGGAAAGAAATGTTTGTCCCATTAGCAGAGTACTTTTTTAAAGACTGTGTGGGATACTGTAGTAACGGGAAGCGTGGGGTTCTAAGGGGTTACATAATAGACCTCTGATTTCCTGGACAGTGCCTTTTCCTGGACAGTGTCCAGAAAGTCTGTTTAAAGGCAGGAGAGTGGTCTCTGTATTAGGCTTTTTAAAATATTTTTTTATTAAGAGTTAAGAATTTTTTTGTGATTTAGTGTTGAGCATGAATGCTTGGGAAATTGTTTGTCTGATCATTTTGGCATATTTATGCAAATTATATAATGATTGACGATCATTATATCATTGTATCAATGTACAACATAAAATTAGTATGGACTTTTAAGAGTTTTGAGTTAGGATGGTATGAACATGTGAAACAAATTTGTTTTGGTGTCTAGCTTAAACAAAAGAGATGCTGTTGGTAAGCTATTACTAGTAATGTACATGTAATATTAATAGTCAATAATATTACAGAATATTTAGTTGAGACAGCTGTGACATAGGAGACTGTTGTATGTCTGTCTGAAGTAATTCTATAGATAGTTAGTGGGCTGAATAATACTATTTAACTATGCTTAATTATTCCAAATCATATTGTTATAATTTAGATGTAGGTTTTACATGTAGTGTTTTAATTTAATTATGTGTAAGTTGGGCTGCATAAGTTAGATAACATATTGAATAGCATTTTCTTTGACAAATCTGGTAATTGCGGTTGATTTGATATTTTCAGAAATGGGTGTAAACAGCGTAGATAATCTCACTTAAAAATAGAGATCATACCCTACATAGAATAATAACGCTATTGTGTATGGGACAATATATTGGTTCCACTTGTTAGCTTGAAACATACGTATTCGTTAGTAGTTGTAGTATTAACTCAAACTAACACTGAAAAACCAACAAGCATTTTTTTGTCCGGGTATTTAAGTAATCTCCTAAAAATCTACAGCACTTGCCAGTAAAAATATTGCGGACATACAATGCATGCTAGTTGCATAGCGTGATGCGCAACTCATTCAAGTTTTTAGAGCTGAAAATCTCGCAAATTGGTGATTAGGAAATTGAAGGTCAGTATCGCAAATTCGATAATAATTCACTTCATTCCGCTATATGTATACGGTATAATGGTTTCAACAAGCTAGTTTTAGCAAGATGTAGATGTAAGGGAAATTATTAAATGTTAACCGACGGTGATATTGTCCAAACATTACTAATGTTACTCAAGTGACAACAGTTTGAAATGGCGAGGAGTGTGTCAAGAAATGACGAAACTGAAGTGACGAAGTGGAAGTGTGAGTTTTAGCCAGCTGATTCAGAGGGGCTGCAGCTGGACGCTATTGCAAGTTGCTGTGCGCATAGTTCAAGTAATTTACCAGATTTTGTAATGAGGCACTACAAAGGGCGAATTAGACGGCTAACTTCTCGCTCAACGAGCAAATTGCTCAATCTCCTGCGAGCTATTGCTGAGGCGAAACGTACGTGCACACTGCCCGCTCCCGCAAGACGTATCTTCCTAATTTATGACAGTAAAAATAGTCAACCAGTATAGTCGAAACATCTGTCTGCAAATAAGAATCAGTATTTTGTATTTGAGTGACTATAATACAAAAAAATGTATTATGATGATGCAGTCATTGATTTGTCAATGTTCAAATAGAAATGTACTTTGTTTTAAGGTATGCATGTATAACTCACTCGTGGTCTGAACAATCTCTGAAAACGTACATGCACCCATTTTTTTTAAATATATCTCTGCATGAAGCCAGAGAAGAATCATAAATAATGTGGAAACCGGACACCGCAATTCTACGTTTCTCGTGAAATAGTTTTTACTAGCCAATTAGTTTTTAGCTAGCGAGTAAAAAAGAGAAGGGACTTCAAGATTCAGAGAACATCAACCCCTGCCATTGGGTAGTCGCCAAACTCCATCACTGCCAACTCGCTGGAAATTAGCATAAAGTTGAACATAAATCATCTGTCGCTGGGAGATTTTGTCTCGGAAAGTAGCTCCGCCCGTTGTTGCCGTGATTTGTTGGCTCTCGTTGGAAATTAATGAAAGGGCTCCTCTTTGTAGCTCTATCGAGCCGACAGTGTGCACGTACCTTAACACAGCATGTTAGTCATTCGGTCATTCAGTAAATGTTTTTGGAGAAACTGATTTGGTTACTGAATTCAAGTTATAAGTGTAGGCTTATACCATCAATCAAAACTGAAGTTATTGATTTGTTGTTCAATTCTACCTGGCCACGCTATTTATTTAATGAGGGCTAGTATAGTTGCTAGCTAAACAATGGTAGACATATTTTTGATGTCGCGCCATCGGTAGCATTTGCACCCAACCGCTTCAGCGCAGCGCATCTACATGAATGGCCCATACGTCGGTGGTGTATGTTAACACCCCCATACCAACATCACAAGAGCATGACTACTGGAAAAATGTGCTCTTGGCTGATAAGTCAATGGTTATCTGGCTGCAATCAAATCATTTATATAGCACATTTTCCTACAATCAAATGACTTTCAATGTGCTTAACATAACAATATAATATGAATTAGTTAAAAAAATAAAACGGTGAAAAAAATGTAAACACACTATACTATTGCAAGGCTAAAAAGGTGAGTTTTAAGATCTTAAAAATGTTCAAGATTTGGGAGGACCTCAGATAATCTGGCAAATTGTTCCAGAAGACAGGATCCTAACGACCAAAGGCAGCTTCACCAAATGTCTTGCAGATTATGCAATTCCAGACATCAAAGTAGACCATGGAGTAGACCAGGTTTTTGTAAAATACAAGAAAGTTGTATTAGAAATATTTGACATACAACAAAAAGTGGTAGGATATAGGACAATGGCTAAGGCATTGAATATCCCTGGAGTACAGTAATGTCCATTATTAAAAAATTGAGAAAATATGGCTGTGAATTGTCTAGAACAGGATGTCTGGGCGAGAAGGGAACTAATCAGGGAGGCAACCAAGAGGACTATGGCAACTCTAAAGGAGTTAGTCATTCACGCCTGAGCTGGCATGAACTGCAAATACTGAGACATTGAGAGCAAATGGAAGAAAGTTCTATGGTTTCAATAAGCTTTTTGGCCTCAGTGCTAAACGCTATGTTTGATAGAAGCCTAACAGGGCACACCATCCTGATAACACACTCTGTATGAAGGACGGTGGTGGCATTATCATGCTATGGGGATGATTCTCTGAGTTAGGGCTTGGAAAACTTGTGAAGACAGAGGGCAAAATGGATGCTGCAAAATACTTTGCAATCCTGGAAGAATACCTGCTAAAGTCTGCAAGAGACCTGGGATTTGGGTGAAAATGTATCTTCCAGTAGAAGTGTTAGAGTGAAAGAGTTCCAGTTCCCGATGTGCAAAACTGACAGAAACACATCCAAATAATTGCATGGCTGCCGAAGGTTACTCTACCAAATACTGACTGAAGGGGGTGAATACTTATTCAGTCAAGTATGTTCAGTTTTGTGTTTGTAATTAATTCAGACAAATTTGTAGATTTGACTTATCTCTTGAAATCTTTTGTTGATCAATGGTAGAAACAGAAATAAGTGACAAAATTACTAAAATGTACTCCATTTTGACTTCACGTTGTAACAACAAAATGTGCATAGGTCTAATGGAGGTGAATACTTTCAAATGGGCGACTGTATGTCAGCCAATCAGGGCAACAACAATAATGAAAGCTAGAAGAATACTTTTTCACATATGATGAACTTTGTACTTCTGGAAACAGCAAGTAGCAAGTAGCATTGAAATTAAGATGAAAAATCCATTAGTAAAAATGTGTTACAAAAAATAGAAAAAAGATATACACAACCCTATAAAAAGATATATACAACCCTATATATATACAACATCAACCTGTATTGTTGATGTACTTTCTTACAGCACTGTAATGAGCTATTTTAGAGTAACCGGTTTCAGTATCATCATGAAAATCTAATATTTCTTTACTAACATTTTTATTTGTCTTATATTGGTTACCTCCCCTTCATGTAAACATGTAACTTCCCACAGTAAATTACAAAAACAGTTGAACAGGCAATTCTGTATTTGATTATATAGTACTGATGGTTATCAACCTTGTTTTTAAAATCAGAACAATTGCAGTACCACATGGCAAGGGTTCTAGATAGACAAGCTAATATTCAGCCCAATTGTTATTCTGTAGTTACTGCATCACTTATCTTCAGGCTATTATTCCAGTGCCTTGCATTTGAATGTTACGTGTTGCATTTTCATGCAAGAGCATTCCATCTTGTGGAAAATGGAAGTGGTAAGCAATAAAACTGCTTTCCAAACTATGATACATTTTGCAGATATGTGTGATGTCCCATTTGGGAGAGGCAAATAGGTGCTTAGTTGATATATGTTGTGATTATTTTATGAAATATTGTAATATAATGTAGAGCAAATTATAGTTACAGTATTGCATGTATTATCCAAATCACTTCAGGTAACTTTGTAGCAGGTGACTTATATAGGGTAATGAGATAACACCTGGCCATCAACAATACGGGTTTGGACTAACCAAATCTGATGTCATTACTTTCATTCTATTGAAACGTACATACCAATATGGTAGAACTATAATTTAAAAAATGTTTCATTCTGAGATAGATTATGTATACAGTATGCATTCCTTGAAGATATTCAATGCTAATAAATGCTCAGGAAAATAACGGCATTGCCAAGACTTGAGGCCCAGGCTCCAAAACTAACATCTGAGCAACCCAGCCGAAAACTAGGAAAAAATAGGACATAGAAGCTAGTGCAGTTTTCTTTATTAAGTTGGAACAACATAAGAGATGTTTATGCAGCCTAACCCTAAATCATAATTTCTTAAAGCAACATGTTGTTGACAAGTCAAGCTGTACCCTTGGCAAACTGCTACTCTTTTTCTTCCTATGGTAAACAACAGAAAATGGAAAGGGTACAAAAGTCCAAAACAAAATCACTCACCAAACAGCTAATAGATTGTTGTGTGCTTTTATTTCAAGATTTCTAAACTGTCTTACTCATCAACTAACTAGTGATTCTGAGTGGTCTACCTTAGACTGAGTATAAATAATAGTATACTATTTTAAAATAGCCAACTTTGTGTACGTTTTGGTAACTATTTAGCCAACCAGATCAAACCATGTGTATTATGAAAAAATGTATGTAAACCTATATTTTTCTAAACTGATGGAGAACGGGTAGGTTGTTTTCATAATAAGCATGCACCATCATAACTGCAGAATGAATCCAACTGTAGTAAAGTAGACATTTTGACCAATAACTACTGACAATGTAAAGTTATTTAGATTCCTGTGTGAGGAAATCAGTATGCTATTCTTACTTACAGCCAGCTATATTACATTTTAAATAAATGTAACGTTATGGTCTTGGTAGACACAGAAAGCCAATGTCCAAATTAAGCAAATGAAGGGAAAGTATTTATCTTAAATGGTTATCATTTTTAATAGAGTTCATCAGAACTTATTTCATACCCTGTTTCAATGTGATCTAATTTGTGCCTCTTTGAAATGGAATTAAGTATATTTAAGGGAATTACAGGAGGCAGAATTAACTAGTGGCATTGTCACACTATACCTTTAGTCTCCGGTTGGGAAATGCTGTGGTTTCTTGCATCCCTGCAAACAGAAATCCAAGCACCGTCATAGTTAGCAGAGAAGCACTTGGTAAACTCCCGAAAGTCTGATACATCGTTGCAATATCAACTTCCTCAAATAGACCTCAAACTAGACAATTTCACCACCATCTAAACCCATGGAAATAATTGTCCATCCATTTCATCCTTTTAGAGGACAAAACTATTTCAACGGATGATAACTCCAGCAAAACACAATCGAGTGGACTGGGTTATGGAATCCTCGGTCACCTACCGCCCGCTCAAGACAGCATCAAAGTTTGAAACTTTCTACACAACACCCGGTCCACAGCGCCATTACGTAGCCTGCTAAAAGGTTTCACATTACTACATGAAGGTCAGAGCTCGACAAATTTCGAAAAACCCGCTGCCAGTGTTGCCAGATGGTGTGGTTTCAGAGACAATTGGGCTATTTTTAATGACAGCGTGCGGACAAAAATCGTCTTGGGCGGGTCGATTTCCAGATAGGACTGGATAGACAAAAAGCGTTGGTGAGTTTTTTTGTGGAGTCCGGGGGTGATTGGGTAGTACTCTGTCGATGTAATCTGGCAACCCTGCCCGCTGCACCTACAGATGCACTATTTTCATTTGATCCTCCAGTTGCAAGTTTATGTACAGTAGAGTAGTAACGCATTACGCGAGGAGGCCGTACACAATTTTCGGGGCCCGTTTTGGCTTGACCGTGACACTTTTACAACCAGAGGCCAAATAGTGAAAGATGTGTTATCCAAAATTGTGTAAGAGTGAATGTATTGTGTTTTAATGTATTACATTGTTTATAACTGTTTCATTGTATATTAGTGTGTTACTCTACTCCCTTGAGAATGAGACCCTGGTTTTAACTGCAATTTCCAGTTTAAATATAAGTTAGGGATACCTGGAGAATGTTGGATCTCTGAAATGAATATGGATTTCTCCCTTAAGTAAAATATATTTTCACGAGACCATCCCTAACCACTCCCCTATAGCTACCAAAACTTTTAATTAAACCCACTGCTTAAGGGGAAATAACAAAGATTATCTACCATTTGTCTAAATTGTCATAAATTGTTTGAAAATAATTGTTGGACTGTTTCTATATCACACAGGGAAAGCTGGGTTGAATTATTGCAAGAGCAGGATCCTCTGGTGATGTTGCTGATATTTTGATTTGATTGGACTTTATGTGTGTTTCAGGGCTTTTGAATGGTACTGTATATATAAAAAAAATTGACACCGGAGCCCAGTTGCAACTTCACCCTATTCAATTTACATTCATGAATATTAACAAACTTTTATCTATCCATTTACAGGCACTACAACACTTATATTGAGAATATTTAAGATTTCTTTTAATACTTTCCATATAGGTAATTCTACATTATTTGAAATTTCTTCTAGTCACTATTGTTATGTGTATTTATATATATTTGTTTATATATATATTATATATGTATTGAGCAAAATGTATACCTCTTAAGACTCCTGTCTTTTCACCATTTGTGCATTTCATGGAGAAAAACGTCTAGGTTGTGACAATTATATTTTCCCATTAATGTAATGCATTTAGAAAAACAAGAATATTACAGTCTTTTTCCACCAAATGTATTTATTTTGAAAAATGTTTAGCTATTGACCAACGGCATAGGTTTGTACTGTATATTGGAGGGTATATATTTATGTATATATATATATATTATTTCCTGTTATTATTTTTTGCTTTATATATTTCTTAATTACTACATAGATGTGGCATGCCATGACTCAAGAATTTGATTGTCCACAATGATGCATGTTATTCAGTGCTCTTGACAATAAAATACTATGACTTTGATTTTGGATTAAGGTGACTATTTTCATTGGCATTGCCTACATCCAGTAGAAGCAGAACTGTGTGTAAAAAACAACATAATGAAATAGGATAATAATAAATACTGCAGCTCTGAAAATTATTCAGCCCCAGAGGACCTATCTACTTTTGTTTGAGTAACAACATGAACGAATATAGATTTGATTAAAAGTGTTTTCGCCACTGATCAAGAGAGAAAACATCTTATTTCACAATAAGGCATCCTTCACGCATGCTATCCTCCAAATCCTCAATTTCTTCAACCTATTTAGGCTTGCCGCGAAAACATCTGCAGACATAAGTTGTATGTAATGTCTTTAAACTCTAATGTCTTTAAACTCTAAACTGTAATTTAAACTCTATCTAATGTCTTTAAAGACTAATTATCCTTTTCTTCACACAAAGCAGCAGACGCATATGTATCGTTTTATCTATAAGTCACTTGGAAAATGCCTTCTCTACTTTAACTCAGTTCTAATAGTGACCTCCACTGGTAGGAACAG